>JAFEMH010007230.1:0-97748 GCA_022495995.1 Adenophora triphylla var. japonica
TTCCATCATTAATAAAGCTCTAGGTCTCCCAAATTTGTATGATGAGAGCATTCATGTTAATAGAGATGAAATGGTTAAGTTTCACGACCGCGGCAAAATCCAATCCACGGCCTTTGAAGGGAAAAAGCTTCGGGCTTCTAGGCTTACCTCTTTGTTTTATATTGCATAAGCTCTGCATTTTCAATTGGCTCTCTACCACTAATGAACCTAATGTGCAGCAGGGCATGTGAATGTGCTATACGAGATTAAGGTAAAAATCACTTAGGATTAACTTTGGAAGGCTAGTGTTCAAACACTTAGCGGCTTAGGGTAAGAAGAAAGAAATGAATATTGCCTTTTTCCCCTATCCTTCCTTGATCTTCAAAGTCTTGATTTTTCAATCCTTGCCTAATGAAAACTCTCGATGCCTTCACTTCGAGCCTTAGTATTATAACATTGATTCCAAATTAAAAAAAGGTAGCAGTGTTATCTGAAGGACCTTCCGTGGAAAAAATCTAATGAAACTGTTTATTGAAACTGTCTACTACAGTATTATCTCACGTGATATCCCAAGTGCTTCCATGAGTGTTGTCCCTAGTACTTTTGCGAGGCTGATGCTTTGCAAGTATTCTTTCTAATGTTTTCAATCAAGTGAAGCGACAACTCACCTTCCAAATCCCGAAGACCGCAGATTACGAATTTCTTGCACAAGCGATCCAAGTGCAATTGGTGAACTAGTTGATGGAATGGTCAAGCTAAAGCAAGAAACGAGATAAGTTTATTGATGAAATTTCTTCCCAAGCCCAGGAAGGATGTGCTACTACTACGAGTTTCTTTGGAGACGGAGTGCTACTATAGATGCTACCGCGCAGTCTTGGCCCAAGTGATAGTGGAGGTGATAGGGATGCGAGATCGGGAGAAAGAAGAAGAAGAAAATTTGAATACACGAAGGTTATTGAGACATAAGGTTGATAAGTTGCCACTACTATGTTGGTGGATTTGATTTGGTGTCCCAACAATTTCCTTTTTATTGTGTTGATGTGGTTCTCTTAAACAATTTAGTTTTTGTTTTGTTTATGTTGGTTGCAAAAACACTTTTAGATGGTATGTTTTTAAACATTAATCTCTTAGGTAGTTTTTACTTGGATGATATTTTTGTACAATGGTTTATTTGCTTAATGTTTAACTCTTTTTATTTCAAAAACTTTTGTTGAGTTTGAAATAAATTAATTTTTATGATAAATCATCACTGTTTAGATTGGCTCCTTGAATAAGGGGAGTTAATTTTCGTGGAGATGTTATAGTTTTATTTCTATGCTCTGTTTTTGTATATATGTGACCTGATTGCACTGCGGAGTTTGCCGTGACATTAGGTTTGAGAAGAAATATCCAACTAAGGGGGAGATTGTTGAGTGTAAAAACGACAGACGATATCCTGAATGGATTTCCCAGATTCCGAGATGATATCTCGAGATGATTTCCGTGTCTTGGAATTTATATAGTTGTATATTTCTTGATTATTAATTTATGTACTAAATGTTCTAATATTATTTTGTATATTATATGTTGTATGTCCATATTTTCAGGTTGCACACTATGATGAGTAAGATATGAGCTAGAAGACGATGGAGGATTTTGGAAAAGATAAAGTTATGCATAAATGTCATTTTATGCATAAACTTTTGAACAAGCCTTAGGTTGTATCAACAATATCAAAACGTGTGTAGACCATTTTCAAAGGAGTTGTTGTTGTTTCAAAGAGAGTACCCGGATGGGAGAAAAGCTTGAGAGTACAAGGCTATGAAGCATGGACTTGGAGAAGCACGGAATTGGTTGCTACAAATGAGGGATATTGGCGCATGATTTGAGGAACACGCCAACCACTTCCCCACTCTCTCTCCAACGTCCAAGCACAGCCCCAAGGCTGAGTTATTTGAGTGTAGCCTTCATGTCTAGTTGAAGACTATAAAATATGCTTGGAAGGTGTCACTTGAATATATGCCAATTACATACTTCACACGCTTCAAGCATATATATAGAGAATATAGTTCTTTGTCTGGTTACGGTTTATCAATCCTCCACTTGTAATTTCTCACTTGATTACCTTGGTATCAAGTTGTGTGTTAGCTATGATTGAATTTCGTTTCTTTATCTATTGGTATTACATAGGAACTTCAATTGTATTAGTTATAGGGAACACAATTTCGGAAACTTTTTGTAATTATTTTTATAAAGTGATTATAAAGTCTTGCCTAGGGAGGCATCCTCGAGTTATATAATTTATATAACTTGAGAAAAACAGTTTTGGTGTTATTATTCCGCCTAAGCAATCTCCTGTTACAAAATTGGTTTTATTTTTGAAGTGTGTGTGTGCTAACTCAATTGCTATCGTTAGTGCTTGTTATCTACCTTGGATATCACTTGTGTTTTAGGTCGTGACAATTTCAAAAGGGCGGTATGATTGTTTGTGGTGGATGCCAAGCGGATGTTTAAAGCTTCAACCAAAGTCACATGAAAGGATCAAAGCTGGAGCAAAGGGAATAAAAATAAAAAGGAAAAAAATCATTCTAAGGATTCTTTGCTCGGGAGGGGGAGTGCTCGCACCGGGAAGTAGGGGCGTTTCGCTCCCAATTGACGGAAATAAAGAGGAGTTTACGGAATTTCTTGGGTCGTCCGCCTCCCAAACAAGGGAAGCGTCCGCATCTTAATGAAAATCAAAACCATGATTTTTATGGAAAAGGGAGCCGCCCACCCCCCAAAATAGGGGAGCGTCAACTCCCAAGGTCGATCGGCGTAATCCTGGGTAAAAATTGAAGAGAAAAATGTAATGGGATTTTATTTACAGGCCCTAGTGACAAGCAACCCTAGACGCCCCACTTCTCTTTCTCTCTCCTAAGAAACTCCATTCCCACTACCTTTATCTTTCTTAAGAGAATTAACCTCTCAAACTTCCAAATCCACTACCCCAGCTACCGACCAAATCAACAACACCCCACTCCCTAATCTTCATCCAAAGCTCAATTTCAAGCTTCAAAGTCCATTAAATACGGCGAATTTGTGAAGAGAATTTGAATGATTAAAAGCGGATGAAATTTTATTGGGAAAGCATTCCTTATGGCAGGTTGTATTTAGAAAGAAAAATAGTGTGGAAAGGTTGTGCAAGATAGAAAGGCTCTCTTTTCACAATCATCTCCTCCTAACTCCGGCGAATTTTCCACCGGGGCCCGAGCTTCTACGGGCAAATTTTCCGGCAACCTATTTCCGGTAAAGAAATACTTTTTGGTGTTGCTTTTCTTTTTTGGGGATTTGATTGAATGTTTGTAGATCATGTCCCTAAGGAAAGAGGAAAGCAAAGCCCCAATTCCCCATTGTTGAACCCCAATTTAACATTGAAATATTTGTGGGAGAAAAAGCTAAGAAAATTTTCAATGATCACAAATCAAATGATTTTCATGTCAAACGGGAATTTGATTGTAGTTTAGTGTTAGATTGACGGATATAATTTCTTGAAGTATAAGTGGAAAACTACTGTTAAGCAAATCCTAACATTAGGGTCGGCACATTAGTAGTTAGATATATATATTTATGCCAATGTTCATGAACTGTAGGGATACACCAAAATCTTTGGTGAAGAAAAAAGAAGTACCCTACTCACAGTGCCGATATTAATAGGTACTATGGACATGCCTAGTCAAGTGAAGAAGGAGGATGACAAAGTGATTTCTAGAAATTGGTAGAAACTCTTACGAAGATGGCAAAGCTAAAGTTCTAGAGCATGCGCTCTTGCTCTCCACTTCTCTTGGGGTAAACTTATTGACCCCACATGGTACCAAAAATGGAAACATTATGATGGCTAAAATAACTTGAGAAGTTTTTGAAGAAAGCCGAATGAAGCAACTGCATCATTTTATATGTGCAGTAGAATCATGCCCTCAACTCATTTCAATGAGTGCTTAATTGGAAAATGGCGACATTTGATGCATGTGGTATAGATCAGAAAGCGAAAAATCAACAACCGGATTGACTCAGTATGTGGGAAGAAAAGAAATTATCAATCGTGCAAGGCCCGAAATGTGAAGCAAAGAGGTAGGTATCTTCCCCATTTCTCATCTCAGAAGTTGGTGGTGCGAATACGAGGGTTGAACATCGATGCGATCAAAGACTTGGAGCCGGGACCAAGGATTGATAAAACTTTGCTCACAAGCTTCAAAAGAGTAGAATCACCTACAAGCGAGAGAGCTCAAATGGGGGTTGATGTGGAGAAATACCAGTTTGACCCATCCAAGGGAGCTTATTACTTATCGGGTGGGATGAAATATTTGGAAAGAGATTTGGGTCTAGTGCGGGCCGGGGTTGATGCGAGTGTGATACCAACCGGATCTGGAGAGATAGGATGGAGACAAAGATGGACATAGATATTGGGAGGCACGGGCTTTTAGACGGATGATGATGGACGTGTGAAATCACCCCCGATCGAAATGGCCCCGTACGCATCGGATATGTTTAAAATCATGAAAACAGGAACTGATGAATTTCTAGGACAAAAGAGAGTAGCCATGCCATTTTTATTATAAGCCAAAACTTTGATAAAGGCTAAAAATAGATTGTTAGGTCCGGAGGTCATGTTACGCCTCGGGAAGAGAATAATTGTGCTCACCCGAAATACCTCGTATTGACGAGTCTTTCTACATTTTTCGAAAACTGTGCTTGTGTGTATGTGTGTGAAAATTAGTTAAAAATAAGTTTGAATGGAGGGATTGAAATGATAGATATTTTAATGGGTTAAATAATGACATGATATATATATTGATACATTATATCAAAATCTTTCGTTATTCGACTCTGTAACATTCATTCCAAGGAGATGAGTTTAGAGGAATTTTAGGAATCATTTCTTGGTTCAAATCGGGCATTATAACGTTACCCTTTTAATTAAATGACAATAATAAAGACTTTTTAAAATAAAGATATTTATAGTAATTGACAAGTAACAAAGCACTTTTAAGTAAATGACAATCAATGTAAGTCAAAATCTTGACTTCTGGACAGTTAAAGTAAATGCGAGTATTTAAACAATGGCGATCAATAAATCAAATGATTTGGAAGGTAAAAGACGTTATTTAAATGACGGCCGACAAATCAAACGATTTGGAGAGGTAAAACACGTTATTTAAATGATCGATCGACAAATCAAATTGATCTCGGAAGGTTACATAACATTTTAAGTAAGATAAAAATGACAATAAACAAATGCGGATCTCCCCAATTTTAATTCTAAATTCTGCTACTTCTATAAGAAAAGTAATAGAGAAGGGTTTATTTCCGGATTCGGAACGGATATTTATAACGTTTACATTTCAAGAAAATGACACAAATAAAATGACAAGAATGTAAAAGATGGAAATTTAGGGTTAGAAGTAGAGTTTACTAATGTTTAGTATTGGCTCTATCTTCTTAGGGTTTGTAGGACAGATATGAGAATGGTTGGATTAGGGTTTTTTGGGAAAAACTGGTATTTTCATGCAAATTGAGGCAATTTCTCTCTTTCCAGAATTTCTTTGGTAAATTTTCTGGGCTGGTGAGTTTTTGGTGTGAATTTTTGTGTTTTTTTGGTTGGGGTAAAAACTGAAAATGAGGCTGCTATTTATAGGCAGTAAACATGCATAACAGGTCGGCCGGCCTGTCCTTCAGCTTGAGGGCATTTTGGTTATCTTACATTCTGACGTGATTTTGACCTTGATTTGACCCTTGGTTTGACTTTTGAGACAAGTTAACCAAAAAATGGGTTTTGTTTCGTCTTTTGCCCGGATTTTGACAGTTTTGTTAATTAATTGTCCGAATAAATGTCGGGAGAGTCCCAAAAATTGCGTACTTTTGAAAAGTAATATTTTTAACGTGTTCTAACGTATTTTTAATACACTTTAATTTTAACTGATCCGGACAGCCCCGAAAAATCTCGTTAATCTGGAAAGTGTGAATTAACGTACTTTTATGAACCGGATTTGGGTACTTACAGTAGCCCCTCAGCGATGTTACTTACAGAGGAAGTGGGGTCGTCAGATAAGGATCCCAATATGGGGAGATGCCTTACGAAGTGACCTGAACAGCCAAATGGTGGACCCTAGAGAAAGGATTCCTACGAATCAATAGTGGGAATAAAGCCGATTGTAATTCTTATTTCCTGTTAAGTATAAAAGACTTAACTGAGTGACTTTAGGTCATGAGACATTATGCTGGAGATCTAACGGAATGATAGGAACAGTTGTGTCAAATGGATGTTATGACAACACGGTCTAAATCGGAAGAAAAGATTGAAGTTCTAACGACACGGTTAGAAATGGAATTTAACCTTGGGAGAGGATGGTACGTTGCTTGGGAAAGGCGTCTAAAGTTCTAACGAAAGTGGTTAGAAACGAAGAAAAACGTTTAACGTTCTAACGAAGCGGTTAGAAATGGAAGAGAAAATGTTTGAAGCTCTAATGAAAGCGGTTTGGGATGGAAGAAAATGTTTAACATTCTAACGAAAGCAGTTAGAAATAGAGGAAAACGTTAGACATTCTAACGAAAGCGGTTATAGACGGAGGAAAACGTTTGACGTTCTAACGAAAGCGGTTAGAGATGGAAGAGAAAACGTTTTAAGCTCTAACAAAAGAGGTTAGAGAGGGAGGAAAGGGTTTAATGTTCTAACCAAAGCGGTTAGAAATGAAGGAAAACATTTGACGTTTTAACAAAAGCAGTTAGAAATGGAAGAAAACATTTAACGTTCTAACGAAAGTGGTTAGAAACGGAGGAAAACTTTTGACGTTCTAACGAAAGCAGTTAGAAAAGGAGGAAAACGTCAGAAGCTCTAATGAAAGCGGTTAGAGATGGAGGAAACGTTTAATGCTCTAATGAAAGCGGTTAGAGACGAGAGAAAAATGTTTGATGTTCTAACAAAAGTGGTTAGAGATGGAAGAGAAAACGCTTGAAGCTCTAACGAAAGCGGTTAGAAACGAAGGAAAACGTTTGACGTTCTAACGAGCGCTTAGAAACGGAGAAAACGTTTAACGTTCTAACGAAAGCATTTAGAGACGGAAGAGTTGATTGAATTCTCGTTTAAAGGGGCGGGCTTAAGATGATGGCTGAAATTTAACCTCGGGAGAGGGACGCAAAATTTAACCTCGGGAGAGGGTGGTTAATGAAAAATTTAAGTGGAGAAAGTCCGTTATAACAAGAAAATTATAAGAGCATTTGAGCAAAAAGCATCAAATTTTGAAAGATGAGGGGCTTGATGGTCATTTGGCCCAAAATGGCCCACCTGGTAAAAGAGGTCGGCCGGCCATTCTTACAAGTATGCTTGGTTTTAACCAGGTGACGAATCGTAAAGAAAAAGAGAACAGAAAGTTTCTGTTTTCTGGCGAGAGCGAAGAGAGAAAAGAGGGAAAAAATTACAATTCCACCCGATTTCTTGCCAAAATTTTGAGAGATTAATGCCATGAAAGGAAGATTAGGATGACGGAGCCACCATTGGAGGACCGAAAATTAGAGGAAGAAGCTTAAGAGGACGGTACATACCTCTATGCTTTTCTTGGATCCATCCGAGTTCTACAAGGGATGGAATAGCCACAAGGCTAAGGCGGGGATAGAAAGAATGGTAAGCATTTTCGAATTCCTTGATAAATTTTGAATTTAGATTTGATTCTATGAAATTAGGGTTCTTGTTGCCCAATTTGGGGAAATTGATCTTGGTATGCTTACTTGTTGAAATTGACTCTTGAAACATGGCATTTTTGTGATCAATCTTGTTGTGTTTTTTTTTTTTTTGTTGGTATCATTTTAGGATGATATTGAGTAGAAAGAGCATCATTCATGGGATGAGACTTTTAAATGGAAAAAAACTCCGAATGGGATGGGGATTTTTTTTGGAATATAAATGAAAAAATTCCGAATGGGACGAATTTTTTTTAGAATTCACATACAAAAAACTCCGAATGGGACGGAAATTATTTTAGAATTAACATGGAAAAAACTCCGAATGGGACGAAATTTTTTTAGAATTGACATGGAAAAACTCCGAATGGGACGAATATTTTTTTTTGGAATATGTGGAAAAAACTCCGTATGGGACGGGAATTCTTTTTTGGAATATGTGGAAAAAAACGCCGAATTGGGACAGATATTTTTTTTTGGAATATGTGGAAAAAAACTCCGAATTGGGACGAATTTTTTTTTTTTGGAATATGTGGAAAAAACTCCGAATGGGACGGATTTTTTTTTTATGAATATGAATTATATCTCTTTTGTGATGATATATTTATGTGCTTTCATTTTGTGGCATATACATCTTGCATACATTATTTGTGTATCAACATACCTTCGCTATGTCTTACCTGCAGGGGCAAGGGCCAATAGACTTGTCCACCACAAAGAGTAGGGGGAACGTTGAGGCAGTGAGCGAGTTGTGGGGTATGCTCCCAGATGTGGCTCGTGTGGTGAGGTGGGAAGTCCTCGACAGGATAGTGGTAGATTCCCGGTCCGGGGGGCTTCATCGGTGCGGTGGTTGTAGTGGCTTTGGACGCAGAGGATCAAGGTCAGTTAACGTGGCCCCGAGCGGGGCTCGGTGGGATACGATCCACACTTTCCATTTCAGGTGGGGGGAGGCTAAGATTACTCCCACGGACTTTGCTGCTATTACCAGGTTGTCCTTCAGGGGTAATCCTATAGAGAAGTTTGAGGAGTTTACCGTGGAGCAGCTCACGGGTTTGTTGGATTTTGATATTAAGGATGCCAAGGGTACTGGCATATTGTATCATCTATTGGAGGGGTATCTCAGAAGAGGCATTGATGCTTATTTGGTTGGTTCTGAGAGGATGATAGCCAAGCATTTGGCACGGGGTTTCTTATGGTTTGATCAGTAAGCGACAATTTTTCTTAAAGCTGACACGATGCGCCAGTTTGCTCTACTTTGATCTCTGATTAATTTGGAGGCGGTGAGAGGATTTGCTTGGGATTTTTCACAAAGGGTGAATCTGTCATGGTGGCATCGACTCGATCATGAGATCATTGTTGCCGCCAGGGAGGTGACGAACAAGAGGAAGCTTCTGGTTGGGCTCTCTTGTGATATCATGTATTTGGGCGAGACGGTGACTCACCAGAATGCTCGGGGATCGGATCCCATAGTTCCTAGGGATCTTCCTATCCACATACTGCAGCCTTTGGACATAGATGAGGAATAATTGCTCTAGTATAGGTTGGGAGTGCCTTTTATTGAGAATATCATTGATGGGGTTGACTATGACATTTTCAGAAGGATGAGGCTGAGGGCCCGTAGGTGATTTCTATAGAGGGGGAAGATCCTTCACGTCCTAGATACCCTTATGTCCCCCGCACTCGTTTTGCATATGAGGGTGTTGGTGGTTCCTGTAGGCGGTTGATGATCCTGATTCCTGAGCAGGCAAGGCCTCGATACCGAATCGATCCTGGTGCTACTGTGAGTATTCTATTGGTTCATGTATCTATACTCATTTTCTGTATGTGTGTATCTGCATTATTCTTTCCATCTTTTGATCATTTCCTTGATGTGCAAGTCTCGGGACGTACTCATGACTTGACGGTCCAACATCTGGAGGGAGTCACAGGTTTCGCCAGGCTGCTTCTTGATTACATTCGGTGTGTTTCCAGGAGAAGCACGGCGGTTCATGAGCCTATGCCCCCTAGACCATCCGTTGCTATGGAATCGTCTGCTTCTATGACTGGCAGGACGGATGCAGAGCGGCTTGTTGGCCACTCTTCTGGTTGCCAAGGCGAGACTTCTAAGTCACAGGCCCATCACTTTTCTTTTTCGATTTTTGGATTACTGCAGGACTTCAGGATCCCAGACACAGGGTCGCTATTCTTTGATCACCGAAGTGTATGACTTTATGAGCTATCTCTTTGCCACAGATCCTGTTGCGGTGACGCAGTTCATTGAGTGCTCGGACGACGAGCAGGATTCAGCAGATGATGAGCCGGATGCAGTGGATAATGGGCAGGATTTAGGGTAGTCCTGTAGCATTTTAGATAGCTATTTCTCTATATGTACAGCTTATTTCAGATACTGTTTATTTCTTTTTGGGATGCCCTTGTTCTGGGGTGAGACTTTGTACACTTTATTATTATTATGATTTCTTTTATTTACTTTTGGCATTTAACTAAACAAGATAAGCATGTAAATCAAACAAAATAAATAATGACGGAAACGAACTGAATAACAGATTTGAACAAATAATGATCCAACAGACCGTGCCGGGATTTCATTTGTTCATCTTCTTAAGTTACCGTTGCTATATATATATATATATATATATATTTATTTTGCACTGTCGCACGAGCCTGAGACGGTTTTGGCAATACATGGGTAGTATTCCACAGATTGGTTTGCTGTTTCGAATAGGTTATGTTTTGGAAAAATAAGGGAACACAATGCAGCTGGGCTGCAGCTTGACTGAGTCAAACATGCAAAACAGGCCGGCCGGCCTGACTTTCAATTTTGACTCCTATAAATTGCAGCTTCAGTCTTTGCTCATTTTCAGAAACTCAAAGCCATTTCCACTGCATTCTGAAGCTGAAAAATCCATTTCTTTCCTTTAAAACCTTGAATTTCTTCACTTCTCATGGCCACATTTCCAAACTTGCCTACTCAAATGC
This sequence comes from Adenophora triphylla var. japonica, assembly GCA_022495995.1. Lineage (NCBI taxonomy): Eukaryota > Viridiplantae > Streptophyta > Magnoliopsida > Asterales > Campanulaceae > Adenophora > Adenophora triphylla. Next base: position 10,645 of record JAFEMH010007230.1, read on the forward strand.
AAGAGTATTTTCTACATAGGTTCAAGATGTGGGCAAGGCACCATATGAGGCATAACAAAGAGTTCTTCGAGGATCACTACAAGGTGAAATCCTTTAGGACTTTGAAGGAGCTTTCTCCAGACTGGGATCTTCTGAGAGCTGCTGCCCATTTTTGGGATGTGAGAAGGCACGTTTACAGTTTCTTGTACAACTAGATCACGCCTACGTTAGAAGACATCCGTGCTATTCTTGGAGGACCTAATGTGGGGCAGGTTGTGCTTCCTTTGATGGGAGGGATGATAACCATTGAGAAGTTGACATCTTTTCTCGGTGTTTCTGTTGAAGAGGCCTACGGGATGTTGATACCTCATACTGATTATATCGACATTTCTAGGATCCTGGATAGGTTCATGAGTAATGGCTGGAGCATTGCTGCGTGGGACACTTTTGCTTATTGCGTGATAGGCACCCTATTTATGTTCATGTCATTAGGAGTATGACATCACGGGGTTTTGGACATGGTGGGACATTGCCGGGGCGAGGATATCATACCTTTAATTTTGGGTGAGACTTTTCACGTCATCGATCGGATAGCGACCGGCAGCCGGTATATGTGGGGAGGAAGTCCCGCTCTGCTTACTTTGTGGCTGAGGGAGAGGCTGCAGGTTATGTCTGTGGTTCCAATGACATATGATCCTTGGTTCTTTTCTCGATGGCCTTTAGAGATAGAAGGCAATCAGGCTGAATGGGAACTTTGGATGGCCAAACTTCGCACACATCACTTGCGATGGTGGGTTCCTCATTGGAAATTGCAAACGTGTCGGATCGTTCAGGATGTTCTTCTTATTGTCAGAGTTCCGGGACATTCCTGGTCATCCTTTAATATCGCCGTCTTTGGTCTTATGGCAGTTTGGGATGGAACAGGTTCCTTTAAAGGATTTGAGCGATGTTGCCACCTTCGAGGTGGGATCACTTTCTAAGGATGACCCTTCGACATTCCTGCTTTTCATGTAATTGTGGTAGTATTCGTCTTTTTCAGTTAGGGTTCTCTTTCACCGGAGGGGGAGCACCATTTTGTCCATTGCCTACTTGAACTGGCATGAGAAATATCTGGGGGAGACTCAAATGGTAATTTTATCGAGGCAGAGTGAGCTTTTGGGTCTTAACCTCCGTGACAGCTCAACTTTGAGAAGGCCGAGGCTAAGGCTAACCCTCAAGACAATACGGGGGATGACATGGCGGACTATAAGGTCAAGGCGAGCCGATTGGCAGATAGGGGCATGAATATGATAGCTCAGAGAGAGGCAACTTGTAGTAGAGCTAGGGAAAGGGTGGCACTGGCAGCAACGGGTTTGACAGAGGCATCGGGAAGTATCACAGATCCTGGCAGGAGATTGACATGGATATTTCATGTGAAAGAGAAGAACACCCATCGCGGAAAGGGGAAGGGAAGGAAAGATAAAGGAATGAGCATGAGTGGCTAGATTGATCTCGCAGCACGAAGTATCCACCCACTGTCATTGCAGACACATTAGGTTTAATTAAGTTTTTTATTTCACTTTGCAAGTATGTAGTGAGTCGAGAGTAGACCTTGCTTGAACTCATCAAAAAGTGTTTAATTGTAATGAATCATGGGTTAATTTTAAGAGTTTTTTGAGACACAAGTGATTAGTGCCGAATTTGGAAATTTATTCATTTTTTAGACCAAACCATTAATGACTGCCTATGTTCCCCTTTTACAAATAGACTAAGGGGCTCAGGTCATCATAGTTTGACTCTTTTAAGAAAGGGAAATATAGAAGAGAGAATAATAATGCAACCCTGATTTTTACCTAGACAATTTTAAGGATGAATCTAGTTAGGTATTACTCTTTTAGTACTTTGATATTATTGTTTAGATATTAGAGGGGGAAAGAGAGTTGACTCGATTTCTTCTTCAATTGAAGTATCTGCGAAGTTTGCTTCTGTTTATTGGGTTGACAAAAGGGTGTTTATTGGGTTGACAAAAGGGTTTCCATCCAAATTTGCTAGCTTCATTGCTCCTCCTGAGAAGATCTTCTGTACCATGAATGGGCCTATCCAGGTAGGCTCCCACTTTCCGAGGGTATTGGTCTGTGTAGGATTCTTTTTATTAAGCACTAAGTCACCTTCTTTGATGTCTCGTGTCTTGACTTTTTTATCAAAAGCTCGGGCCATTTGGCTTTGGTAAGCACGAGTATGTTTAATGGCCTTCAATCTTCGCTCATCGAATAGAGACAACTCGTCATGACGGCTTTGGATCCATTCGACTTCGTTGACCCCGCTTTCCAAGAGGACTCATAGAGAGGGGATTTCTACTTCAACTGGCAACATGACTTCCATTCCATAGGTTAGCGCAAAAGGATTTTCCTCGGTGGCGGTTCTGACTGATGTTCGCTATCCCCAAAGTTCCAAATTCAGCTTTTCGGGACAATCCCATCCTCGTACGGTCATCTTCTTTATTATCCTTGCGAGGGTTTTGTTTGCTGCCTCTACTGTGCCGTTAGTCTGTGGTCTATAGGTAGAAGACTTGTGGCGAGTGTCTCTAAACTCGATTAGCAGCTGGTCTCAATCTCCTTCGAAGTGGGTTCCATTATCATATATGATCTCGTTGGGCACTCCATATCTGCACATGATGTTTTACTTGATGAACTCGGCCACCTTCTTGGAATTCAATACTTTTTAGGATTTGGCATCTGCACACATGGTGAAGTAGTCGACAGCGACTAATATGAAGTCGTGACCATTGCAACCGGGGGGAGTGATCTTGCCAATGACATCGATTCCCCATGTGGCGAAAGGCCATGGCGTAGTCAGGCAATAGAGCTCATGAGGGAGAATGTGATTGAGGTTGGAAAACCGTTGGCACTTGTCGCAACTTCTGACAAAACAGGATGCATTCTATTTCCATTGATATCCAATAATAGCCCATACGGAGGATGATTTGAATCAATTCTAGGGCATTCATTTGGGTCGGAGGCTCCGTTGTGAGTTTCTGTCATCAACTCGACGGCTTTCTCTTGGCTTACGGATCGAAGGAGTGATCCCTGGTGACGCTTCTTGTATAGCATGCCTCCCAAAATGACGAAGTGGGATGCTAGGCGTTTTAAAGCCACCATTCGTTTGGCTTTGATGCCTTCTTTGTAGTTTCCTTCTTCGTTAATGAAAGAAGCTTCTCCACTTTTAAGGTACTGGTACACTTGGTTGTACCAGGGTTCGTTGATCAGCTCAGGTTCAACTTCGATCTCACAACAGTAGGCCAGGATTTCCCGTCTCTCTACTCTGAATGGCTTTACTAATTTCCCCTTGGTAATTTCGACGAGAGAGGCTAGAGTGGCCAAGGCATCGGCAAAGCGGTTCCTATCTCTTGGCAACTAGTGAAAGGAAATTTCCATGAATTGAGCGATGAGTTCTTCCATGTAAGCGTGGTACTTTTGGAGACCATGTTCTATCGTCTTCCATCTGTTGGAAACCAGATTGATGACCAGTGCCGAGTCTACGTATACTTCCAACTCTTAGATTTTGTGTTCAGGAGCGGCTTCTAAACCGGCTACGCATGCTTCATATTCTGCCGCGTTGTTGGTTACTTCGAAATTTTAATCTTTATGGCTATGGGAGTGTGCTCGTCTATTGGATCGACAAGGAGCATTCCAATACCATTCTCTTTCTTGTTGGCTGCCCCATCTAAGAGGAGTTGCCAGCGGTTCTCGCTGTCAAGCGAAAAGATTCCGTCATCGAGGAATTGTGGATAGGGACCCTTGGGTTCGTTGCTTGGGAAGTCTGCTAGTTGGTCTACCATTACTCGACCCTTCATTGATTTCCTGGTCATGTACTTGATGTCAAACTCGGCCAGGAAAAATTACCACTTAGCTAGTCTCATGGACAATGAAGGCTTATCGAAGAGATATTTGACTGGATCCATCTTGGAGACCAGGAATACTGAATGGGATTGCATGTAGTATTTCAGCTTTCCGAATACCCATACCAAAGCGGTACAGGTTTTTTCTAAGGCTGAGTAGTTGAGTTTGCTTTCTTGAAGCTTTCGGCTCACGAAGTAGATTGCATTCTCAACTTTTGAATCCTTCTTTTCTTGCGCTAGCATATCCCAAATTGTTGTATCAGTCATAGTCAGGTGTAAGAGGAGTGGCTTATCTCCATGCGGCGGTATAGGATCGGGGGGTTTACCAAGTATGCCTTGACTTTCTCGAAAGCTTCTTGGCATTCAGCGTTCCATTCGATATCAGCATTTTTCTTCATTAGCTTGAACATTGGCTCACAGAGTGACGTTAGCTGGTTTATAAAGCGACTGGTGTATTGAATTCTTCCCATGAACTTTTTAATTATGTCAGTGTTCGAGGTTGTTTCGTCTCGATGATGGCCATGATTTTCTCGGGGTCTTCTTCGATGCCTCTTTCCGTGACCATGTACCCTAGTACTTTGCCTTGTTTCACGCCGAGGGTGCACTTTGCGAGGTTCTATCTCATGGAGTGCTTTCTAAGCCAATTGAAGAACTTTCTCATGTCTATAATATGCTGCATGTCAGATCCTTTGGAGTGTATGATCATGTCGTCTACGTATACCTCGATCTCTTTGTGGATCATGTCATAAAAGAGTGCAGTTGCAGCCCTTTAATAGGTAGCCTCGACATTCTTTAAGCTAAATGGCATTACCGTATAACAGTATGTTCCCCATGGAGTGGTAAAGGCAGTCTTGGCTTGATCTTCTTTTGACATTTTGATCTGGTTGTATCCGGCGAAACCATCTTCAAAGGATTTTACTTCGTAATTGGCCATGGTGTCAACCAACATGTCATTTTTGGTGACTGTCATGATGTTGGAGAGCCAAGTCAGGTAATCACTCTGATGATGCTGATGCGGAGCATCTTCTCGATTTCTTCCTTTACTTGCAGGGACCAATCCGACTTGATTTTGCATAGTTTCTGCTTGATGGGCTTGGCCTCGGGATCCAGAGGGATTCCGTGTTCCACGATTGAGGGATCGAGTCCTGGCATGTCTTGGTAGGACCAAGCAAACACATCAACATATTCTTTGAGGAGATTTACCAGGGCTTCATTCTCTGTACATGTGAAGAAACCGCCAACTTTTGTCCATTTAGGCTCTCGCGTTGACCCTAGATTCACTTTGGTCAAAACCTCTTCGGTAGCTTGGGCATGATTTTCCTCTCGGTCAACTACCTGCTTGAAGATTTCATTAATGTAATGTTCATTTAGTGTGTCTGTTTTTTTATCAAGTGAATCATTATTAACTTCTTTTAAGTTGTTAGTTAATTTACCAGTTGTTAAAGTGGCAATGAGGGGATAATCCGAAATGTTAAACTTTTCATTCAAGACAAAGGGGAATACAACATTGGCTACATAATCATAGTCTTCTGGCATGAGGCCATCAGACGACTCAGAGGACACGAAGGGAGATGTTTGCTTAGTCCGGGCTAAGCTTTCTTCCAGTTTGAGCTTGTGAGGGTAGGAAGAGGTGAGCAGGGACCAAAGGGAGATGTTTGCTTGGGTCTGCTTTAGCTGGGTAAGGATCGGGTCTTCCTTTCCAAAACTTGCTTCCTCGGGTACCTTGGCATAAGGATACCAACTGGGTCGCGGCTCTTGCTCTGTTGGATTTTTGTCGGCCTTGGGCGGTAGCACATGAATTTGGCTAGATCGGGTCAGAACATTGACATCGGGGCTTGGCCTCTTTTGAGCATGTTTCTTTGAGTTGAGCCATAGTCAGTGGGGGATTTTTCGAAGCGTAGGGCCATACATCCTTTCTCAATTCGTTGATTGTTACTATCTTTTTGGAGGCATCGACAACCTTTAAGATTATGTCTCATGATACGGGTTTAGGTGTCTTGGAAGGGAGAGAGCCTATGGTCTGGCGCAGTTGCTCAAATGTTAGTGTGCAGCAATGGTTGCTAGGACTTAGCCTTATTTCATTCACCCTTTCTGTGAGGCTAGAGGATTCTTGATTCATGTGAACCGTCTCTTTGAGCTCTTTGCGGTACACGACGCTTTTCTCTTTCTTGCTTAGCATGCTCATGGTATTTTTGAGCTAGGACAAACAGTAATTGTTATTTGCTAGCTTTCCTCCACTTTTAATCCAAATCAGCTCTCTTATGGCCGAGCCTTCATTGAGAGTTAGCACTTGCATTTCTTCCCAAGTCAGAATAGCCAAGGCTTCTTTGAATCACGCGACAATCCTGGTAAATATCCATTAGGGAGAGCTCTCTTTGTTGCCTTAATTGAGTAGCGAGCATGTCGTAAGGTGAGTACATGGTTTCCCGGACGTCTGCCCAAGTGACTGGCTCTTGTCCCAGTTGGTCATTACCTATCCCGTAAATGAACTTCCTAGTATGCGGGACCTGCTTTAGCATTCTTTGGAGGTTTATTCCCCTGTATCATCGAGATTTCTAACGTTTCCTTCCGTTCGGGATACAAGTCTCGAAAGAGGCAATTGAGTCTTATGAACTTTATTGCTTTAGGCTCCTCCTGCTCGAGGGCGTTGACTTAATTGGCATCTCAGGACTCGAAGGGATACCGATGAGATTTCCCCCAATTCTCCTTAGGATGGTCCGTGTAGGGTGGCATATGTGCACGGCCGTTGGTATATTTGGTTAGTACCTCAGCTTCATTTCTCACGAGAATGCTATCTCCTTTGATGACCTCGAGGTCTCCTCTGTGGTTTATGAAATTCACGGATTGATGCAGGGTGAAGGCTATGGCTTTCATGTGGTGCAGCCATGGGCTTCCTAGCAAAGCTATGAATTCGAATGGGATATCCATTACTTGGAATTTTACCGGCACTATTTGAGCTTTGAACCAAAGTTCTATAGTTACGGTTCCTAGGATGGGGTGAGACGTATTGTCATAGGCTTTGATGGTTCGGGAGGATAGGATCATGTGGCTTTCATTGATGCGTAATTCTCGCATCATGCTCAGAGGAAGAACATTAATGCATGATCAATTGTCTACCAGGACTCCCGGAAAGGAGACGGTGTTGAGCAAAATGGTGATGTGCAGTGCTTTGTTATGTTTTGTAACCCCCTTTGGCAAGTCCTCATCACAAAATGTGAGCATACTGCCATATAATCTTGGATCAAACACTTGATCTCTTTTAGGAGAAGGGGAATCATCAAGCCAACCATTTCCCGTCTTTATTTTGAGAGGCAGAGGTCTTAGTGGTACCTCGGGCCTTGGGTTCTCGTTCTCGGGATTCCAGTGAGGTCGCTTGTGGCGGTCTCCCTCCTTAGTTAGCACATTGATTGAGTTTGACTGCTCGGTTTGTTTTTCCTTTCCTCTGCTGACCATCCTCTGTTGGTTTTGAAGTTGTGTGGCTCGAAGAAAGGGAAGGGGAAGGCTTCCTGGAGTACAGGACGTAATAATAGTATTTCCCCGAGGGTTCTCCGAGTGTGCCCACATTAGTGTCTCCGGCCTCGAATCTTTCTTTGAGTTTTTATTGAGAAGAAGGTCTCTTTTTCTTTCTGGGGGAGTCGTCTCTTATCACGTCTTGAAACTCAGTGTCAAGGCATTTTGAGCATTCACACACGTCATACCAGATGTGCACATCCGGGGAGGGGTTAACTGGGAGAGGCGAAGGAATTGGCTCAGCGACAATCGGCTTTGATTCCCATTCAATGGAGTTCACACTGTTGTTATTTGGGAAAGGGTTCCCGACTGTGTTTGAGCCACAGGGACATTCCAGCTTTCCATATTCTATCAGCTTCTGAATTTCATATCACAGACCGATGCGATTATCAGTCACGTGCCCATGGTACTGGTGGAAGGAGCAATACTTGTTCACATCAATGTTGGCTGTGAGATTTCATGGCTTGTAACTCTCCATAGGTTTGAGCAAACCTTCTTTGATCAATCCCTCTAACATTTTTCTTAGAGGCATGTTTTTAGCTTGTCAAAACGATGGAAGGGTTTCCTCTCGAAAGAGTCATTGTTTCTTTGGGTTGTGTTCCCATTGTTTGACTGATGTCCCTACTGGATGTAGTTGACAGTAGCATCCTTTCCTTTGCCGGGAGTCTGTGCAGGGTTAGGTATAGTTGCTCCTCTGTATCGGTAAGATGGAACTGTGCTCGGGGGTGGCTTTTCCTTCAGGTCTTTCTCAAATTGGGAACTCACGTTGACCATGGCACAAAGATCGGGAAAGAAGTGGTGGTTGATTAACGTTCTTATTGATGGCCTTACACAAGACTTGAAGATTCTCATATGTTCGTCCTTGGAGAGAGGTTCCTTAATTTCAGAAAGCTTCCAACTCCATCTTTTGTAGAATTCCCCAACACTTTCATCTGTCTTTTGCTCAGTGGTGATTAGGTCTTCACGACATGTTTCCAATTCTATATTGGAGCGGTATCGTTCGAGGAAACTGATCTGGTCCCAAGTGTGGCATTCTTCGGGTTTGACTCTCAGTAACCATCTTAGTGCTGAACTCTTAAGAATATGCTGAAAATGGTCGGCCATTTGTTGGAGAGTGGCCCCTTTTGATCTCAAGACAAGGACTTAAGTGTCAATGTGCGTTTGAGGGCATTCAGTTTCATTAAATCTGTCCATCTTAGGCATTTTGAACCTGGCGGGAAGGGGTGTGACCATTCCCGGATCGGTAGACTTGAGTGTTTCTTTCTTGGAATTTCCCATACTGGCTTTCAATTCTTTCATTTACTCGATCATCCAGGCCAGGGTTGGATCCAATGGCATGCTTTGAGGCTCGGTGCCTGGTGTTGCGATCAAAGACGCAGTGAGTGAAGGTGGCAGACTGGTAGAGGGAATTTCTCCTCGAAGGTCTTGAGTATAAACTTGCCCATACCCCGAATTGGGGAAGTAGGCATTGTTTTGCTAGCCACCCGGATATCGAGGGGAAGTTTCTCCCGTTACCATAGGCAAGGTTGGCGGTGGCAGGCTTGAGAAGTTTGGATATGCAGAAGCCTTTTTTGGGTCGAATCGAGACTTTATCCCGTAATTCTGGGGCTCGTATATGGGTAACGGGGTGAATCAGGGAGGATATTGAAGGCTATTTGGATCTGATTGGGAGGGTCCAACACCACGCTGATTGTATTGAGTGAAGGGGGTGGAACCGGCTTGGCCGTGTGCGATAGGGGCGCTTTGGGAAGTGGCAACATGAAGCCTTGGTCAGCCATTTCTTTGTGTTGAAAGATTTCCGTAGTTCGGAGGCGGAGGAACTTGGTTAAAGGTTTGGGGAACTGATTAAATCAAAGGTACCATCTGACCGGGGAATAGCTATTATGCCTCACTAATTCAGGATTTGTATCATGATGTTCTGTTGATCCTCTTTCTGTTTCTTGCGGACCTCGTAGGCTTGGATGGCTTCTTCTAATGTCATGTCGTTTCCTAGTGGCAAGGTTCCATTGCCGTCACAATTTCTCGGAGAATCTGACTGTAGGAACTGAGGAAACTGAGGAACTATCTGACGATTCCGTACTTGTAATGCTGAAGAGACGGCAACCCGGGATTCTGAACAACTCTTTGCCCGCTGCAGGGAACGAAAAGTAGGGCTTAGATTTTGGGAGGGATATTTGTTTCAAGGCTTTTAGGCTCGTGCAACGTGCAGTTACTCCTTAAGTTTACTTAACCCACGTTTTCTCAGAATCCTAACTAGTCGGAAAATATTGCTCTTCTTTTTCGCAACTACTCTAGGTCCTAAATCAGTGGATCCCGACACTACATCTATAGATCCCTCGTTTTTCACTTGTACATTTCCTTCCCGGGACGGACAATCTCGAGTGAGGGTCCTATAGAGAAAGCGGATTCCACCGAAGAAAAGGAAAAGTGAACTTAGGGGCTAGCTGGTCATGCAAACTTTTGACGCGTATTCCATGCAGGTCACGGTCAAAGTCAACATCCTTGAGTTAAGGCGGAAATCGTGCAAAAATTTCGGCATAACCTCTCTTTGACTCGCTTTCGTGAGGGGCCTTAGCTCTTAGCATTGGCCAAGTCGTGACTGGTATAGTTCATACGTTAAAGGTTTGATGACACTGCGTCACATTGAACCTTCGGGTATACTTTTAACACAGTTCTGCGTCAAAGACAAAGCCAAAAGCTAAGACATCGGGTCGAGAAACGACCTTTGATCTCAACTTTTAAGTTTTGACTTGTGATGAAGATCAGTGTAAGAATATACACTTAGGCCTTATAACACGAACTAAGCCAAAAACCAACCAAGGTCTCGGACGAAGTGTGACACAAAGAGTGCATGGTTACACGGGCATGGATAGGCTGTTTGGGATGACCCCGTGCGCACGAGAGAGGCATAATGAAGGCATTCAAGTTGCAGCTGAACGGTCACCCAGGGTTAAGGGTTGTAGTTGTTGGGTTTTATGGGTCCATGCGCAGCGGAATAAGCATCTAAATAACACAAAACCCAAGCCCTAAGATCCGTTCTATACGATTAAATTGAATTCCTATGAGATAGAATTTACCAACCTTTATTGCTTTCCGGTCTTGAGCTATCGAACAATTTATCGGTGTGATTTTGAATCACAATCTTCGATCTTCAAAACCTTTGAACCTTCAGATTGCTTGAACTCTAGGCCTTGATCGATGAACGAGCGAAGACCCTCTAGTAGTATCCACACGTAAGAATGAACCAAGAACAGTTCTTGAGAATTGCTAGATTCTTAAACCTATGGAAGAAATATTGAGAAACCTTTTTGGTGATTTTCTCTCTTGAAAATTTGGCTCAATTTCGGCTGTTTACAGACTCATATTTATACTACATTAGTATTAGAGTTTGTGCCCTAATCAAATTAGGAAACAAGTGTAAATCGCCTCTGTGGCTAGTTGTGTCGCGCTACAGAACATGCCTGATGGCCAGTTGTGTCGCGCTACAGAACATGCCTTATCAGGAACTCTCAATCATTTCTTCCTTTGGTTTAACCAATTCATTCTATATGTGTGTGTCCCAATAAGATTATATTAATGTTGGCAATGAGTTCGATCATATCGATCCTCATAAGATATAAGCGGACTCTAGCAAGCCATTATGTCTACCCAAATAATATAACGTAGGAGTTGACGTTTCCAATGGTACACTTCCATTTCTCCCTTTGTCTCACGATGTTATATTGAACACAAGTCATGGTCCACGTCAACTTGTATCTGTTCAATGCTTTCTCGATCTTGAGTATAATGATAATCCAATCGCATTGGGGTGTGGCCACACACTTTCCATCATTATCACTCATCGAGGGGCCGAAGCAAAACATCTCTCTTTCGAGGGACAAATTCCATCTTGACTTATCATCCTTCCTATCATGAATCCGATCATGCCAAAGATAGCCTTTATAAATATTGTGTTACGATATCGTTTGACTAAAATCAAACATGACTTTCATCATATGTAAGGTCATGATAATCTCAGGTCTAGGGACTCAATGAAGTGACCATATGAGATTTAATTATGACATTTGACCATGACATAAATCTCATACGGGTCAAGTCCAGTCATCCCTATGCATATAATCATCATATGATTATCCATTGACAATTATACTAATTATTCTCTTGATAATCAGGGATGGAGATTATTACAACAAATATGCAAACTATATAATAATCAAATAATAAACTTAAACGATAAAGATGATACATAACGGCTTTCAGCTAAACATAACTAAAGTCTAGGGCATAACACCAACAGTAGTGTGCAAGTGTACACGATAACAGTGCGCGTGGTGTGCGGTCACTAAATTCTTTTTCTGAGTAAAACAGAGATTTTCAAAATGTGTTTTAAAGAATTTATGAGCAGTTCAAATTATGCACGAAAACCAACTTATAACAGATATGCACAAGGCATCTTATGATTTTAAAAGAATGCCAAAAAATAACACATTTTCTTAAAAACAGTCCAATGTTTTGAAAACCGAAGCTGTTTAAAATTTATATTTTTGGAAAGAAAAAGATATTATTACAAGATATGAAGAAAACACACACGCACAAAAAGCGAGAAAGGATACGCGAAAGTTTGACCCACAAAATGTTTTAAAACTAAAGCAGTTTTAAGAAAACATGTTAAATCCCCAGCAGAGTCGCCAACTGAATTTACCCCCGATCATAAATGGCCCCGGACGCGTCGGATTTGTTTGAAATCACGAAAACAGATACGGATGAATTTCTAGGAAAAAATAGAGTCGCCACGTCATTTTTATTTTAAGCCAAAACATTGAAAAAGGCTGAAAAGAGATTGTTAGGTCCGACGGTCACGTTACGCCTCGGGAAGAGAATAATTGTGCTTACCCTAAATGCCACGTATTGACGAGTCTTTCTACCTTCCTCAAAAATTGTGCATGTGTGTCTATGTGTGAAAATTAGTTAAAAATAAGTTTGGATGGAGTGTTTGAAATGATAGATATTTTGATGGGTGAAATAATGACATAATATATATATAGATACAATTTATCAAGATCTTCCGTTATTCGACTCTGTAACATTCATTCCAAGGAGATGAGTTTAGAGGAATTTTAGGAATCATTTATTGATTTAAATAGGACATTATAACGTTACCCTTTTTAATAAAATGACAATAATAAATATTTTTTTGAAAATAAAGATATTTATAGTAATTGACAGTAACAAAGACTTTAAGTAAAAGACAATCAACAAGTCAAAATATTGACTTGGACAGTTAAAGTAAATGCGATATTTAAATGACGATCAACAAATCAAACAATTTGGAAGGTAAAAGACGTTATTTATATGACGTTTGACAAATCAAACAATTCGAAAGGTATAAGACGTTATTTAAATGAAGATAGACAAATCAAACGATTTGGAAGGTAAAAGACGTTATTTAAATGATAATCGACAAATTCAACGATTCGGAAGGTAAATGACATTTTAAGTAAGATAAAAATGACAATCAATAAATCGGGATATCCTCACATTTAACTCTAAATTACTTTTAAGAAAAGTAATAGAGAAGGGATCATTTCCGGATTCGGAACGGATATTTATAACATTTACATTTCAAATAAATGACATAAATAAAATGACAAGTAAGTAGAAGATGGAAATTTAGGGTTAGAAAAAGACTTTACCCATGTTTGGTTTTGGCTCTATCTTCTTAGGGTTTGTAGGTCGGATATGAGAATGTTTGGATTAGGGTTATTTTGGTAAAAAAAATCACGCAAACCGAGGCAATTTTTCTCTTTCTGGAATTTCTGGGGTAAATTTTCTGGGCTTGTGAGTTTTTGGTGTGGTTTTTTTTTTTTGGTTGGGGTAAAAACTGAAAATGATCCCTTCTCTATTGAATGCATTAGAGACAATGCATCTTACTAGTTTGGGGGTGTGAATTTGCTTTATCTGTTTTCTGCCATTACCATATTAGCATAGGATTTTCTTGTTTTTATAGTTTAGGGAAAAAATTAAAAAAAAAATTGTTCTCTTTATATTTTGGGTAGTTGGCTAACGTTCATGATGATATCAGGGATTCGGATTTTACAGTGCCAGTTTGAACATGCTAATTTGGACTGCATTGAAACATGTAAAACACAATTGCACCACCATTTACTTCCATTATATTTCTTGAACATGGTCATTAATGTAGGTGCCCTTTATGGGTTCACTTTGACATACTCGAGGTCCCTATAACATGTTTCGATGCTTATCAATAACACGCCACTAGATTACTTAATATATAAGTAGTTCGAGGAAGCCATCTCAGTTCAGGGGAAGGCTTTTATTTTTCTTCGACCTTCTTGTGAGCCTTCGAATTTCTCGTCACATTAAATATACATTGGCACTTGATCCCGTTATGAGCCTTTAGAAAGAATGGAACATCTAGACCACCTTTCACCTTCAATTGAAAAATACACCCTAACCCATGACACTTAGAATAGACTTATCCACCTTTGCAAGAATGTGTAATTAGAAAAAGAAGGGACAAAATGGGGGTTACGAAGGGGAAATTAAGTTAATGAGTGAGAAAGGTCAAAAATTGGGAATTGGATATGTTTTGCATAAAAAGGGGGCAAGAACCAAAAATTGTTCAATTATGTTAAAAAGAAAAAAAAAACTAGCTCCCTATCAGTGAAGTATGATTAAAAAGTGGCCGATAATGAGTGAGGGAAGGCCATCAACCCCATATGTATAAAATATGAAAAAGTTCTAGTTTGGAGGTTGGGGCATTAGTAAAAGACAAGAGAGTGGAGAGCTGCATTTCAGGGAGTTGTAACATGCAATTGAAGACTTTTTAGTTCCATATTCTTGTGTTTTTTATGTCCCTTCCTTCTTTTGTAACCACGAACCTGGCCCCACGAATTTTCGTGAACTTAACCTGAAGCCATATTTTCTATTCAATATTGAGTAATCGGGTTGACAAGTGCTTAACCATGCATATGAGTGTTCTTGTAATTTGAAATGTTTGTTATCTTCGATATAGGGCATGACTTAATGAACCAATAAACAATCTTACCTTATTGATCATGATCTCCCATATTTCATTCATCAATCAGGCCGAGGTGGAAAATTGTGGGTTAGATGCATTAATGTAATTGTAATTACATACCCTTATTGTCACTTGTTAAGCATACTATGTGAGGATCTAAGACTGTTTGACCTATAACCTAGAGTGTATTTATAACATACCAAAAACATTTTATTTTTGCTTGTTTTTATTTATTGTAGTTAGAGTAGTTTTTATTTATGCTTGAGTCTTTTTTTTTTCACTCGGGGACGAGCAAAATATTAATTTGTGGATATTTGATTGATGTGTTTTCACACGTCCAAATGATGTACTTTTCATTCTAGTTTAATGTTCAAACTCTGTTTTTGTTAGTATTTTAATGTGTTTTTGAGTCTTCTATGAGTACAGATTAAAATAAGGAAAAGATGTTGAATTGTGGACTTTTGAGGTATTTTGATGAAGGTCAGATCGTTGACAAAGGTCAGAGGCAGAAAGACCTTGGAGGAATTAAAGGAAAAGTTCAGCACTTACCTTAAAACAGAGGGGAGCGCCCCCTTCCAATAAAGGGGAACATCCGCTCCCAAAACGGGAAACCCATTGTGAAGTTACTGGAATGAGGGAGCGTCCGCTCCTTAGACAGGGGTGCGTCCGCTCCAAACCTGATAGTGACTTTTTCAGTTCCCTTGTTAGTTAAGGATTGTGAGGTGTTGTTGATAATTTTAGGACTTATCTTGCCCATGTATATATAGGAGAACTCTAAGCAGTATTTAAGATGCATTTAATAGGATTGAAGGATTTATTTATTCAAATATTAGAATTCCAGGTTTTTATGATTATTTATTCTGTTTATGTGATGACAAACATGAATATGAGTAGCTCAACTCATTATTCATGGATTGGATGTAATTGATATCAGATCTTTATGCTATAATTGTTTTAATTCTTCCAAATCCTAACTCCTTATTCTTGGGGATATTAATCAAGCATTTCTATGGTTAATTATATGTTAAGATATTTTTACCCTTTAATTGAATGGTATAACCAATTTCATTCACATGGATTGTTCACATAAAGACCTCTTTTCCCTTGATTAGATTCAATTGGTAACTTCACGGAAATCAAACAAACCTAGGTTCACTTATTTCTTAAAACTTAATGAGTTTATAGATCGTTATATTAACATCATGAAAAATATAATTGGGAAAGAAATATTAAGGTTGTAATCCGAACACTATACGTCCCAACCCTTAATCAAGTGAAGAAGCCATTTAACGAGTTAGATTAATTTTTTTACTCAAAATATAGCATAAAGTGTTGATATTATTGAAATCCAATATGTGAATATTTCTTTAATCTATTTAAATCTCTTTTCTTAATTGTTTTGCTTAATATTAGTATTTTATTTTCTTACTTAATAGTAATTAATAATCAACAAATGGGTACTTGTGCACTAATTAAATATACCTGTTCCACACTCGTCACTGTGGTTCGGCCCTTGCATTTATACGTTTCTATAATTGTAACTAGTACACTTGCTAGGTTTTTATTACAAAAGGGGATTTTTATCCATCACCTGCCGTTCAGGCTACCAACACTATATCACGGTGATTCAGTTTGAAGCTATAGCAACCATCTTACTTCAAATTAAGTTTAACTAGTGCACGTTTAGCTATATTGTTATTGTGGTGGAATTCAAGAAATTCAGAACGGAGAAACCATTGTCTAGGGCAATAAAAGCAAGACCATGTTATTATCTATTGATAAGTAGAGTGTTGAGAAAGAATCCATATATACTTGTAGTCTTAACAGGTCAGCCTAAATACCCTTAGTCTTGGGTTAAAACATTTGATAAGGCTGACTGGGGAAGAATCATAAAGGAATCAACTAATACCTCCTCAATCGGATTTGCTTCAACCAGTGAAGCCTCAACTGGAGCTCAACCGGTTAAGAAGAAGAAAGCTTTCAGGCCAAAAGTGAAGAAGATGGTTGTGCCTGAGTCCTCTCAACCGGCTACTACTCTACCGGTCAAGGGGAAGGCAACCGATCTGTCGGTTAGAGCTGTTCAATTGGTTACGGCCCCTCAATCGTCAGCTGCTCCATTAGCTACTCCTACCTCTCCACCAGTTAGCCCTCCACCGGCCAGGCCAAAGAAAACAGCCAGAAAGCAAGCTACTCAACCTCAACCGCAGAAAACTTCTACTCCAACTTCATCAACCTCCTTGCCCAAATCCAAACCTCTTCCAAAAACAACCTCCGAATTAGCCAAGGAAAATATTGAGAGGAAGAAGCCAATAGAAGTAGTCATAGTAAATTTTGTTCCTTTCATCCAAAAAAGCTATTCTCTCATTACTTCTTGATCGGTGACACTCCCATAACCACTCACTCATCAGACCCATTAGTTAGAAGGTACAAACTAATCAGAAATCCAATCTTCCACATCTATTATAACAACCCTTGGGTCATACAGAATAAGCCTATCCGTTCCACCAACTGGGTTTATACTATTGACCATCTTCCTCCCTTCCTCAGAAGACTTCTTGAATTCCATGAGTAGCACAAGGAATTTGTACCAGCTGGAGAAATCTATACTTATGTAAATTTTGAGAACACTCATGAGGAGATGGGAATTTATTTTAGTAAATATTGGCAACTCATTGAATTTGACTCTTCTCTCTCTAAGCAAGATCTTTTCAAGCTCTACAATCGATACTGCGACCTGCCTCCCAATCTGTGGAATGCCATCTACCTAGCACAAGATCAGTTACGTCATGATATGATGATACATGCGGTGTGAACTGACTTCGCAATGTTTTATGATGTCCAAAACACCCTTTAACAGTGTGACCCTTATCGGTTGGGCAGACCTGAAAATCCTGACGATTTACTTCCTTATTTTGACACGAAGCCAGTGTCACTAGGTCCAAGGAGGAATCAGCTGATAAAAAATGTCATGGACCTGGTGGAAAATATGTTGGAAATAAATAGAGAGTTGCAAGCCATATATAATATCAATTTGGCTATCTTTTTCTCCTCAGTTCACTCAAATAAGAATAAGTGGATCTCCACAACCGATGCGATAGAAGATTTGTTTAATGAGAAAGAAGGTAATGAAGAGGTGTTGATGTTGATGACAATGGTAGCTCAAGCCACTACCAGAAAAACATGTTTTAGCGGCGAAAATTTCCGCCGCTAAAGTTGTAATTCCGTCGCTAAAGATCAACCACCAGCGGAATTTTTCCGTCGCTGGCGGCCCATCGCAGCCATCTGGCAGAGCAATTTCAGCCGGTGTACACCGACGAAAATCGTATTCCGCCAATGGTCAGCGGCGGAATTTTTCGACGATGAGTTATTTTATTGTAATTAAATTTTTATTACACTGGCGAAATATTCCGTCGCTGGAATAAAAATTTAATTAAAATAAATTATTTCAGCGACGAAATATTCCGCCATGTAATAAAAATTTAATTAAATTAATTAGCAACATCGACGGAATTTTCCGTCGCTGAATTATTTTATTTTAATTAAATTTTTATTTCAGCGACGGAATATTCTGCTGGTGTAATAAATTTTAATTAAAATAAAATAACTCAACGAGGAAAAATTCCGCCGCTGATATTGCAATAAATTAAAAATAATAATAATAAATATCAATTGTAATATTTTTTGTACCTGATATAACAATTGATACAACTAAAACTATAAATCTAAAAATTAAAATACAGTACTAAATCGGTGGGGAGGGGGTTGGGGGAGACTGGAAATTGGGACATCCCAGTACCAAATCGGGGGGAGGGGGAGGGGGAGGAGACTTGAAATGCGGACATCACAAATGTTATTACAAGAAAGTATAAAATAGTACAAAATCGGGACATAACAAATTAAAGCACAGTACCAAATCAGGGGTTCACAAAATCACATCTGGGGAGGGGGGGAGACTGGAAAAGACTCCTGACAATAGAGTCAGAAACGATTTACGCAGCTTCCCGAACATTTTGACGCAGTCGAATTGAAAAACGAATTAGTATTGAATTTATGGGGAATTTTTGAATATAATCGTATTATGAAACGAAGGATAGAAACTGAGGAGAGAAATTTTATTTAATCAAAGTTACACTTTAGCTCCTCCAAGATTATAGTTATTACAATTAACTTCCTTAACTTTAACTATTACACTTAAGCACCTTAGCCTTTTATTTAAAATTTCCAATATTATAAATTTACCACAACAATTCCTATTTGCTCCACTTAGACATTAAATAATTAAAATTAATTTATTAACATCCTAAAAAATCAAAACTAACACATAAAGAGCATAAAATGAAATGCCACGCACCCCACCTCTAAGTGCTCAACACGTAACCAATATAGTGCCTAGGATTAGGGTCGTGACACTATCAATCACGCAACATCTCTCCACGGAGTTGATGCCTTCAACATAAACTGGAAGCGTGATCTCTCCCACTGTACTTTTGGTTTCTCCACTTAAACCTACAAGAACTGAGGTCCTCTCAACGATGCTTTCTTCAGGGATCTTCATTTCTTTCTGGGCGTCCATCATAATGAGGTTCACTGAACTGCCTCCATCTACTAGAATATGTCTAACTTTGCAATTAGCGATCTGGAGTGCAATGACCAAGGCGACATGGTGGGGATCCATAACATTGTCTCTGTTACTTTCTTTGAAGGAGATGACATTTTGGGATGTGAGCTGCGACATCTTTGAAAGTCTTTCGGGCTTCTCATCTTTTGCTTTCTTGGCAAATATCTTAGCTGCAGAATAAGAAGTGCCACAAATATCAGAACCACCGCTAATAACATTAACTACCTTAGTTACCAGTGGAGGAGATGGTGGTCTAGCTGGAACAGGTTCTTTGCTCTCCGTCGTATTCTTCCGGTTGCCAAGGAGCTCTTTAAGATGTTCCTTTGATTGAAGGTAACTAATCTCCTTCCTCAAGGTGATGCAATCTTCGGTCAGATGTCCAAAATCCTCGTGGTAGGCACACCACTTGGATTTATCCTTCCATCAAGATGGATTGTCGTTCTTTCGAGGCCACCTTGCCTTATCTCCATGGTTGTTCATTGCATAAAGGATACCTGAAACATCAAAAGAAAATCAATAGTAAGAAATTTTAGGAGATTCGAAATCATCATCATCTCCTTCATCTTCCACATAATTGATTTTGCTATGGTCATTTCTGTAATAAGGTCTGGATCCGTTCTACCTCTGGTTCATCACCAACTCTTCATAATACGGAGAATCTTTCTTCAAGCCCGTTTTGAAGGCTTCAGCAGCTGTCGCAATGTCTAGGTTGGGGATTTCTAGGACCTCTTTGTTGAATCTGTTAACATAGTCCTTCAATACTTCTGCGGGCTGCTGGGTGATGCGGTAAAGATCACTTGTGAGCTTCTCGAACTGTCGACTGCAAGAGAATTGATTATTGAACAGGTTGACTAGCTGAGTGAATGACCCAATGGAACCAGATGGTTAACGATCAGCCACTTCAATGCTGGTCCTACCAACGTCGAACACATAGACATCAACTATCATTTCCTAAAATACCATGTGGAAAAAGGGAACATCCATTTAGAGCATGTACGGACAGAAAATCAAATTGTTGACATCCTCACAAAGGCTCTTGACTCCAAAAGGTTTACATTACTTAGAGGAAATGTGTATGCTTGAAATCAAATAAGTCCATAATACTTTTTGTTATAAATTTGTGTGTTGATTATGTTGTTTAGGTTAAGTCCTGAAAAAGTTTCATGAACCTCACTCCCTGTTGAACCACATGTATCAAACTGCATGCCTCAATACCGCATGCCATTACAAACCACGTTTCAACTTGAGAATTTCAACACTTATCATTTCTAAGCTTTGAAAAAGCTTCAGCAAGCGGTTTGATATTCTTTATATTATTAAAAAATATTAAATTATATCAAACTACATGACACGTGGACCTAGGTATATTTTCTAAATTTATCATTTGGTCCTTATCTCTTTTTTTAGACAAATTAATTGCACAAGGGTACTTTTTTAATTATTTTTCCCACGTTCTTTTGAAATTCAAACACACTTAATGTTTGGGGAATATTTTCCCCAATCCTTCACATCAGTCGTCATTGGGCAACGTGAAGGAGGTGAAAGGGTGGTACAGTTAAGGTGGTTACAATTAGTGGGATAGTGGAATCATCATGTCCTATTTTTACACCACCCAAGAAACACCACATATTACCCAATTCGTGTTTATATTCTTCTTCACTGTCAAACAACTACAACTTTACTTTCTCTTGACTTTTATAAACTTTCTCTCTCTAAACTCTCTCTCTCTCTATCTCTCTCTCTCTCTCTTTTTACTCATTTCAATCCATGACACCAAAGAGACCACGAGCACCTGCTATTCCTAAGATTCCTAGGGTTTCTAAGAAACCCTTCAACGACATGGTATGAATCTAAACCTTCCTTTTTGATTTCTGCAAATCTGCCATGGATTAACTGGTAAAAAAAAACCTTCGTATGGCTGAATGTTTCTTTTGGTGATTAAACCTTCATTTCTTCATCATTTTGAATTATTTTTGTTGGGTTTTGTTCATTTTGATTAAATTATTTCAATTTTGAAGTTTATTTGTTGATCAATACTTGTTTTGAAAGCTAATTTTGGGATTTACAGTAGTTGGGTTTTCAAAACCCACTTTATGTTCTTCACATTTATATGTTAATTATGGTCAAAAGTCATGTTTTTGAACTTATATTGTTGTTTCATATCATTTAGGGATCATTTTGACATACTTTTTGCTTAATTTGGTGCAAGTTTATCATGTCTCTATTTTTCGTGTTCTTCGTGTGTTCATGTGATATTCATGGCATTTTTAGAAAATTTTCTATATGTTGGATTGTTTAATTCTTGATTCATGTTTGTCTACCTTTTCTTATACTTAGAAAAAATTTGATAATTTTCACACTTTGGACATACACTCTAGAACCTCATATTGGCTTATTAGAAACCGCATGCTACTCTTAGGATAAACCGCATGTCTTAAACTGCATATTGAAAATCGCATGTTGCTAGGTTTGTAAAATCGCATATTGTTAATGTTAAAAACCGCATGTTGTTTCTAAAATTATTCTAAGTGTTAGATCCTATGCTACTAGTTTTCTATATTAATGTTAAACCACATATTATCCAAACCGCATGCTACCTTATGTATTTCATATCTCTGAATGCTTATGTAATCTACATAGTTCACTAAGGAGTTGAGAAATTTTGATATCTCTAACCGCACCATTGCCAAACCACATGAGT
The DNA here is from genome assembly GCA_022495995.1 of Adenophora triphylla var. japonica. NCBI lineage: Eukaryota > Viridiplantae > Streptophyta > Magnoliopsida > Asterales > Campanulaceae > Adenophora > Adenophora triphylla. The sequence continues at coordinate 32,372 of JAFEMH010007230.1, forward strand.
TCTTAAAACTGCATCTGAACTGTGTATTTTTAAAATAAGGATCTAACTTAACATTGTTGTCTTTAGGATCCCCATTTCTTTTTACGAGGCTGGGAGATAAGAGAAGAAGAGCTTCTCCAAGATGCTTTGGGCAGTGAGATGATTAGAAAGATGAGAGTCTTAGGAATTCTTCCCCTCTTCTACAAAAGGCAAAACTACACCATTCTATCTTTTGTGGACCAACTCTATGCAAATGTAACTACTGGGCTTAGAAATTTTGGGAATGGGAGGCTGATTCCTTGCTTAAACACAAATGTGTAAGGGATGTATGTCATTATAGACAACATGGATATAAGGGACACATATGGATTTTGTGTGCCCAAGGCTGAAGAAAGAGTTTCCTAAGAGGTTAAAGATACAACCGCATCTATAAACACATGTCTTCCAACATTAACAGGGAAGTATAAGGCAGTTCTGTTGGGTATGCATACTTTAACCCTCCTAGCCTTAGCTTTAATTTGATTTATACCATAACCTCATCTATATTCTCTGGACTTTAGGCCCATATGTAATGAAGCTTAGACTTCAATTTTTTAATACAAGTCCAATTTATAGAATATGATTATTTAGACTTAAAGAGTGGCACAACTACATTGGACATGAGGTTTCAAGACAAGAGGTTTTGGTGTCATTCAAAACCATAGAGCTAGTGCAAACCTCATCACGAAACCGCACTTAGCAAATCGCAAGACAAACCTCAATTGTGAGAAAGAACTCCATAAGACCGCAACTCACCAACCTCATCCAATGATTGAATACTTGAATAGCTGGACCACCTTTGACTGATCAATCCACGTCAGCAACGTTGAGTTAACTACGAGTTCAATCAATGTGACTAACGGTCACTCTGAGTTTAAAATAATTTTGAAAAGGTGACAGATGTCCTTCATCCTAGAATGTCAACTAAGGTCCGTACAACCATATCAACAACTTATAAACAAAAGGACAAAAGTGGACACGTGGACTAATCAGACCACGCGAGCACTGTACTTGCCATAGCTATACCAAATGACTACTTTTTGGTGTTTGGGTATCAATACCCCCAATCTTCATCATTTGAAGATTGCTTGAGAATATTGATTTAAGAGAGTCCTTTGAATATTTAAAGATATTCTCCAGATTTTCATACTCATTTTAATCTTCATCTTCAACCTTCATACCTTCAAGAACAAATCTGAAGCCCATAAATTCAAGCCTTGTAACACCAAGATTTATTTTACTCTATATCATGCATATTTAAAGAGCCTTGAATCTTGTTTATCACACACACACCTCACTTGATTAATCACATAGTTTAAACTATTTGAGATACACCGGTTATAGTCTACGATTTTCTTCATTGTTTAGATTTTAGATTTGAGTTTGATTCTTGTAACCTTGTAATCTCTCTCATCATCTAATACAAATTTAGTAGTTAGAAAATCCAAGACTAACCATCTTGGTAGTGGATGTAGATCATTTACGATTGAACCACTCCAAATATTTTGTTCTCTAATTTCTATATATTCTTTATTGTTCATCATTCAAACTAATTTTTCTTATATGTTTGATCATTATAGGTTATCTAGATTTTTGAATTGTGTTTATAGTTAATCATTGTCAAACCACATTTTACTGTTTTGTAAACCGCACTACTAAACCTCACTCTATTACTTAAGAAATTCCGATGTGCATTTTACAAACCTCAATTGCAATTTTGATACACTGCAAGAACGATTTTGTAAGGAAGATGTTTAGTTTTTCAAAAAGGGTCGAAAAAATTGTACCAGCTATTTACCCCCCCCCTCTAGCTGTTTTTCATCTTTGTTGCCTCCTTTTGGACCAACAAGTGATATCAGAGATAACACCTTTATAAAACTCTTTTGTTTTTCAAGCTTATCAGCTTGGGTTCCGATTCGTCATGTCAAACTCAAAAACCATGACAACGATTAACTACTCACATATTTATTTATTAGATAAACACCACTTCCACATCTGGAAGACCCGAATGTTAATTCATGTGGAAATCACTGACGAGATGCTGGTGGACTGCGTGATCAATGGCCCCTTTGTTCCCATTAAGGCCAACAATAATCCAACCACCAACACTGAAACTACTGAGGTCAAAAAGCTGAAAGCTGAGTGGACTGATGAAGAAAAGAGATTAGTTGCTTTGGACAGGAAAGCAAGACATATCATCTCTAGAACCTTGACTGTTTCAAACCTTTAAAAAGTCATGAAATGCAAAACCGCCAAAGAAATGTGGGATGCAATTGAAAGCTACCTTGAAGGAGACGATCTTTGCAATGAAAACAAGAAATTTTCTATTGAAAGGAAATACAACAACTTTAGCAGGAAACCAAACGAAACCTTGCATAAAAATTATGATCACTATGTTAATGTAGTAAATTCTTGTCTATCTCTTGGTAAGATTTTAACTGATAAATAAATCAATATGACATTTCTTGCTGCCTTGGGGATTCAAGATGGGTTAATAAATCCACTTCTCTAGAGGACTCTAAAGATTTAAATACTTGCACTCTAAGTAACTTGTATGCAAATCTTAAGGTCCGTGAACTCAAGTTAGATCATATTGAAGAGGTTGAAGAAAAAGTCAAAACACTTTCTATGTATGTCATTGAACATGTGGAGAAACCTTCCTCATCAAAGCAAACCTCAGATTCCTATATTTTAACCTCACCACTCATCGATATGGATGATGATGAATTTGACATGTTTGTGAAAAAGATTCAAAAATTTCGTAAAACCTCAAAACCATTTTCAAAGGGCAAACCTCCAGCAACTTTTTCCCAGGCTGTTGATATAAAGAAAAATAGTCACCTCGTATCCTACAACTGTAGAAAGCCTGGTCACTTTGCTTCTGAGTGTCCACAGTCAAGAGTTGAATACTTGAAAAAGAAAACCTTCTCTGCGAAATTTTCTCACCGTAAGGGAATGGTTGCTGAGGAAGAGAACTCAAAATAACTAGCTACTTGGATTGAAACAGATTCAGATAATGAATAAGTCGAGTCACTAGATATGGAGAAAGAGGTTGCTCCTAAGAAAACCAAAGCTAGGATCTTTAGTGAGGATGATAATGTGAAACTCACTCCTAGTTATAAGATTGGGAATAGTTCTTACTCTCGTCCCATTTTTCTCTCTAAAAATGAAATGCCTTCAAAAAATATTTCAACTAAAAAATCATTAAAAAAGGTGGAAGAGGTCTCTCCCAAGAAACATGATGAGATGTTCAAGAAGGCTGAAGTGATGATTCGTAAATTTGAAAATGTTAAGAAAGCTTTGACTTTAGCAACTGATGAAATTGCTCAGTTTAAGATAGAGAAAATGGTATTGAGATTTGAAATTTCACTTCTCAAAGACCATGTAAAAAGCATGACACCTCTTACTGAAAAAAACCTCATTCTAGAAACCAAGGTTGCAGCACTTCAACTTAGAAACGATGACTTAGTTGCTCAAAACAATAACCTCCAAAAAGTAATTGATGAGTGGACCAAATCTGTCTTACCATGGATCAAATTCTTGAATCCCAAAAGTTTAGTGGTGACAAAGAAGGCTTGGGATTCCAAATTGGTGACAATTATATGTGTGTACCCTGTTGTGGAAAGAATGAGGAATTTTCAAAACAAACTCATGAAATTCCTAAGGAAAAGCATTCTACTTCAAAGGGTAAAGGAAAGTAACAAAAGGCTAAACTTAATTTCCACTATGTCTACCCTAAGAAACAATTTTGGAAAAATTTAAAAATGAAAGGAAAGGAAAAAATTCTGAAGATGAAACCGCTGATGAGGTTTCATTTGTGGCTGACCGCCCTTCTTCTTCGATCGTACCACCTGCCTTCAAAAGCAAGAAGAGCGTTCCTATAAAAACTGCGGTCAAACCTAAAATGACCACCTTTGTCAAGACCAAAACCTTAGTCCCAAAAACAAATGTTAATCCTACGAATAGTAAAGACTATGTTAAACCTCAGCTTGCTCACAACTTTCATCATTGATATGTGTTTGATGGTTCTGGTCACAACGCTGCAGAATGCCTTTAGAGGTTCACACCTAATGCTAGAAAGCATAATCCACATTCTATCAAACATGTATGGGTTATCGAAAGAAGCTAACCTCAGGACCCAATACAATAAACGGGACCTCATTTTTAAATGTCAATTTTTCAGGTCCTCTTCTTAATGGAAGGTCACTTCAAGACAAAATCAAATGAATGGTATCATGACATTGGATCTTCAAGACACATGACTGGAGATAGATATTTATTGGAAAATGTCATTGAAGCAAACGGTCCATATGTAACCTTTAGTGATAATAACAAAGGAAAAACTGATGGCTATGGAACAATTAGGAGAGTAAATCTCACCATTGAGAAGGTTTCACTTGTTGTAGGACACAAGCACAACCTCCTATCAATTTCTCAATTCTGTGACAAAGGAATGCACTGCAACTTCACTTTATCATATTGCTTTATCAAAGATGGCATCTCCGGAGTCACATTACTCCAGGGATTCATAAGAGTAATATTTACATCATATAGTATTACTAATCTCTATTTTGTAGCTAAAAATGTGAGCGAAAATAGTTGTCTATGACACAAGTGTTTGAGTCACATGAACTTCAAGTATCTTGCAAAAATTGAAAGGGAAAACCTCATTCATGGTTTACCTATAGTGGCTGATCATCATGCAGAAAAGTGTCATGCTTGTCAACTTGGTAAACAAAATACGTCGTCTTTCACCAGCAAGACCGCTCTATCAACTTAAAATGATTACAACTGCTTCACATAGATTTGTTTGGACCCATCACCACTACCAGAATTGGAGGAAATAGATACACTTTATTAGTAGTGGATGATTACTTTAGATACACGTGGGTTGAAATGATGATCACAAAGGATGATTTCTCTGAAATTTTAACCTCACTTTTTAGACGGCTCCAAACCCAAAATGAAAATGACATCGTTAGTGTAAGGTGTGATAATGGAATAGAATTCAAAAATAATGGTGTTGCTTAATATTGTGATGAACATGGAATTGATCACAATTTTTCTACTGCTGGTGTTCCACAATAAAATGGGGTTGTGGAAAGAAAGAACACGACGTTGATTGATGCTGGAAAGACAATGATTTCTGAAGCCAAGCTTCCTCAGTATTTTTGGGTTGAAGGGGTCAACACAATGTGATTCACACAAAATCACTCCCTCATCAACAAATCCTATATCAAAACTCCATAAGAACTTTGGAGAGGAAGAACCCCCAACATTCAATTTTTCAAAATATTTGGCTGCAAATGCTTTATCCCCTAAAATAGAAGAGAAAACAGAGGTAAATTTGGAGCTAAGGCTGATGAAGGTATTTTTGTTGGTATTCTAAACATTCAAAAGTTTTTCGTGTTTTTAATAAATCTAGTTTAAAGATAGTAGAATATGTCCATGTAACTTTTGATAAACATTCTCTCCTTGAGCCACATTTGGCTCCAAATGTTGCTGATGATTTTGTTGATTCTAATGAAACAGGTGAAATTTCCAAAACCTCACCTGAGCCAAATCAAGAACCTCACAATCATCCAACTCAAGGAAATCCATCAACCTCAACTGAACTTCGATCAGATAATTTTGAAACCGCATCTGAAATTCTAACTCGAAATGCATCTCCAAGGGAAGATTTTGATGAGAATTCACCCATTCAGCAAATTGAACCTCTTCGCCAACTTACATTCAATGACTTCACTAAAGGATCTAACGATGTACCAATAGAAGATCTTCATCAAACCTTTGTTTAACCAGATTTACCCCCTCAGGTTCGTGAAGTCAGCAATCACCCTCTCTCAAATGTCATTGGTGATTTATTTGCTGGAGCTCAAACAAGGAAATCAAACTATGATGAGCATACTTCTATATTTTCTCAAATTTAACCCAAGAAAGTTGATGAAGCACTCCGAGATTCAATTAGGATTAATGCTACTCAAGAAGAACTCAACCAGTTTGAAAGATGTAAGTTTTGGACATTAGTTCTCAGACCTAATGATCAAGGAGTTATAGGTACAAAATGGGTGTTTAGAAACAAGATGGATGAGAATGGAAGCATCACCAGAAACAAAGCGAGGTTTGTTTCACAAGGATATAGGTAAGAAGAAGGAATTAATTACGATAAAACTTTTGCTCCAGTTGCAAGACTAGAAGCAATCAGAATTTTCTTGGCCTATGCATCTTACAAATCTTCAAGCTTTATCAAATGAATGTTAAGAGTGCTTTTCTCAACGGTGAACTTCAAGAAACCGTGTATGTGGCTCAAACTCCTGGATTTGAAGACTCTAAATTTCCAAATCATGTCTACAAACTCTAAAAGGCTTTGTATGGACTCAAACAAGTTCTAAGAGCATGGTATGAAACTTCATCAAAATTTCTTCTAGAAAAGTGCTTCAAACGCGGTAAGATCGATACAACTCTATTCATTGATAAATATAATAATCATTCTTTACTTGTTCAAATATATGTTGATGATATTATTTTTTGCTCTACTAATCAATTATTGTGTAATCATTTTGAAAAGCTAATGAAAAGTGTTGGGTATGCATATTTTAACCCTCCTAGATTAACTTAAGATTTGATTGATACCATAACCTCCTATCTATTTTAAGGACTTTAGGCCCATATATAATGAATCTTAGACTTCAATTTTTTAGCTAAGTCCATTTTATAGAATAGGTTAAATTACGCTTGAAGACTGGCACAAGACTCATTGGATTTGAGGATGCAGTTTAGAGTTTCAGATTGCCTTGTCAAATCCTCCTAGCAGAACCGCTTCATGCAAAACCGCTTGGTGGAATCCTTGTCTGAAACCGCTCCTGAACTCCTAAGTGCAATCTACCTTTTGAATCGCTCCATGCAAACTGCATTGCAGTTCCATCTTTGAATCAAGCATTTAAGGATCCTCCACTGGTGAAACCGCTTACACTCAGAACCGCTTGCACACCAGGACCGCTCCAATGATTGAAGACTTGAAGTGAACCACATTTGACCGTTGGAATCCATGTCAGCAATATCAAATGTAAACCACTTTATCTTGTCACGTGACTACTTTTCAGACAAGATCTGCAAGGATCTTGAAAAGGTGACAGATGTCCTAACCACCATAATTGCAGCTGAGGCCTGATCAGCTTTACCTGCAATTACAGTTCCTAAGGACAAGAGTGGTTACTGTAGACCAATGGGAAAGCATCAGTACAGTCCTTGCAACATCTGTGTCCAACGGCTATATCCTTGATGCTTGGGTATAAATACCCCCAATCTTCACCATTTGAAGATGGCTTGAGAAATTGATTTGTTGTGAGTTCATACGATGTTGAAGCTCTGCCCAGAAATTCTAAGTCCTTTGAATCTTCATCTTCTACTTCAAGAAAAATATCCCAGCCCCGAAATCAAGCCTTATACACATCAAGAATCATTGTGATCTCCATCTTATAGATTTAAAGAGACTTGATCTTGAATACACACACACCTCACTTGTTTAATCACATAAATTATTCATTTGAGATACACTGGTTATAGTCTAGGATTTATTATTCATAGAAAAGATTTTAGATCTGAGTATTACTCATTGTACTTTGGAATCTCTCATATACTCAATATAAAATCTCTCTTAGAAATCCAAGACTAACCATCTTGGTAGTGGATGTAGATCGTTTAAACGATTGAACCACTCAAAATATTGTGTTCTTACATTTCTGCATTTATTATTTCTTGTGCTTATTAACTATCTATTTTTTTCTCTGTTTGATCTTAATTGCAGTTATCCTTAATAGTGAATTGTGTTTGGAGTTAACATTGTCAAAACCTCACTTGTTTGTAAACTGCACTTACTGAAACCGCACTATCAAAACCGCTTTACAAACTGCACCTCAAAACCGATTTGTATCTTCAAATATTCCGCTGTACATTTTACATCTCTACTTGTAGTTATTATCAACTACAAGAGGTTTTGTAAGCTTAGAGGTTTAGTTTTTAAAAGAGGGCGAAAAATTTATAACAGCTATTCACCTTCCCCCTCTAGTTTTTTTTCACCCTTGTTGCCACCTTTGGGACCAACAAGTGGTATCAGAGCAAACACATTTATAAAACCACTATTTTTTTCAAGCTTAACACCTTGTGTGCCGATTCAATATGGCAAACTCAAAGACAATGACAACTGTTAACTATTTACACATTCCAATTTTGGATGAAGACAACTTCGACATCTGGAAGTGCCGAATGCTTATTCATTTGGAGACTATTGACGAAATGCTGGTGGAATGCGTGATCAATGGCCCGTTCGTTCCCGTGAAGGCCAACACAGATGCAGCCACCAGTGCAGAAACTCCAAAAGTTAAAAAGCCAAAAGGCGAGTGGTCAGATAAAGAGAAGAGATTAGCTGCCTTGGACAGCAAGGCTAGGCACATCATTTCGGGAACCCTCCCTGTTTCAACCCTTCAAAAAGTGATGTATCTCAAAACCGCAAAGCAGATGTGGGATGCCATAATGAGCTACCTCGAAGGTGATGAAGAATGCAAGGAAAACAAATTATATGCTGTTGAAAGATCCTACAACAACTTCAACGGAAAATCCAACGAAACCTTGCGTCAGACCTTCGACCGCTATGTTGAGGTAGTTAATGCTTGTAGATCTCTTGGCAAGATTTTAACTGATAAGGAAATCAATATGACTTTCCTAGATGCTTTAGGTTCTAGATGGGTAAATAAAGCAACCTCTCTAGAAGACTCCAATGTTTTGAATACTTGGTCATTAAGTAACTTGTACGCAAATCTTAGAGTCTATGAGCTTAAGTTAAATCATATTGAAGAGATTAAAGGGAAAATCAAATCGCTTTTCATGTCCGTCGTGGAACATGAGGAGAAACCAACCACATCCAATCAAACCGCTGATCCTTCCATATCAACCTCATTACTCATCGAGATGGATGATGATGATTTTGCCATGTTTGTGAAAAGATTTCAAAATTTTAGAAAATCCTCAAAACCTTTCACTAAAACATTTTCTAAAGGAAAACCTCCAGCAACGTTTTCAAAGGCTGCAGATACAAAGAAAAAGAGTGATCTAGTTTGCTACAACTATAGAAAACCTGGTCACTTTGCATCTGAGTGTCCACACCCTAAATACGAATACATGAAAAAGAAAACCTCTCCTGTGAAATTTTCTCGTTGCAAGGGAATGGTTGCTGAGGAGGAAGAGAATTCCAATGAATTAGCAACTTGGATTGAAACAGACTCTGATGATGGAAGTGATGAAGAAACCGAAGAGGTTAATTTCTGCTTAGTTGCAGATGCTTTCGATGAGTCAGATACTGAGTCAATCGAGTCGCTAGATATGGAGGATGAAGAGGTTTCTACAAAAATTCCAAATTTTAAATTGGATGGTGATGTCAAACTTACACCTAGCATTAAGATAGGAAATTGTTCGTATTCACGTCCTATTTTTCCTCCTACAAATGCTCCACCTTCAAAAGTATTTCCAAAGAAGAAAATTTTGAAAAAGGTGGTGGAAGAAGTTTCTCCCATGGAACATGAAAGGATGTTCAAGGAAGCAGAAATGATGATCCAAAAATTCTCTAATGTTAAGAAAGCTCTAGGATTAGCTCATGATGAAATTTCTCAGTACAAGACGGAGAAAACAGTGATGAGGTCTGAAATTTCAAATCTTAAGGACCAAATCAAAAGTATGTCTCCTCTTGCTGATCAAAACCGCATCCTAGAAACTAAGGTTGCTGCACTTCAACTTAGGAATGATGACCTAGTTGCCCAGAAACTTGATCTCCAAAAGATCATTGATGGGTGGACAAAGTCACAAGTCACCATGGATCAAATTATAGATTCCCAAATGGCCAGTGGAATTAAAGATGGCCTGGGATTCCAAACTGGTGAAAAGGAGAAGTGTGCATCTTGTTGTGAAAAGGATGAGGAAATTTTAAAACTAGCTAAAGAAATTCCTAAGGAGAAGCATGATGTTTCTAAGGGTAAAGGAAAGGAATAAAAGGCTCCACTTAACTTCCATTATGTCTACCCAAAGAAACAGTTTGAGAAAAACTCTCAAATGAAAGGAAAAGATTCTGAGAATGATGATGTAGAGGAAATGTCTTATGCAGCAGACCACACCTCTACCTCAACCGCTTCTGGTGGAGTAGGTGGTGCTGCCAAGTGCAAGGCTGACCGCCCTTCTTCTTTAACCACTCCTCCTGCTTTTAAAGGCAAGAAGAGCATTCCTAGAAAAATTGCGGTCAAACCAATGACCACCTTTGTCAGGCTACAACCGCTGTTCCCAAACCGCATGCAACTCCTAAGAAAATTAAGGAGTTAGTAAAACCTCATGATGCTTGTAGCTTTCATAAATGCTCTGTGTGTGATGGTTTAGGTCACAAGGCTGCAGAATGCCTTTTTCGGTTCACACCCAATGGAAAGAAGAGTAAACCTCCTTCTGTCAAACAGGTGTGGGTCATTAAAGGTTGCTAACCTCAGGACCGAAGGAATAAAGGGAGACCTCATTCTTAATGTTTACATTTCAGGTCCTCTGCTTAATGGATGGTCACTCCAAGGATAATGAATGGTATCTTGACAGTGGCTGCTCAAGACATATGACTGGAGATAGATCATTACTTGAAGATGTCATTGAAGCAAGTGGTCCGTCTGTAACCTTTGGTGACAATAACAAAGGCAAGACCATTGGGTATGGTGTAATAAGGAGAGGAAACCTAACCATTGAGAAGGTTTCTCTTGTTGAAGGACTCAAGCACAACCTCCTTTCGATTTCTCAATTTTGCGACAAGGGAATGCTTTGCAACTTCACGTCATCAAATTGCTTTATCAAGGATAGCATTTCCGGAGTCACCCTACTCACAGGGATTCGTAAGAGTAATATTTACACTATTGATCTAGACTTTGCATGTAGTATTACTAATCTCTGTTTTGTAGCTAAAATGTGAGCGAAAATGGTTGGCTATGGCACAAGAGGTTGAGCCACTTAAACTTCAAGTATCTAGCAAAGATTGGAAGGGAAAACCTCATTCGTGGTTTACCCAAAGTGGCTGACCACCGTCCTGAGAAATGTAGTGCATGCCAACTTGATTTGTTTAGACCTGTTACCACTGCCAGTATTGGAGGAAGTAGATATACTTTAGTGGTGGTGGATGATTATTCAAGATATACTTAGGTTGAGATTATGATTTCTAAGGACGATTGCTATGACATCTTAACCTCCCTCTTTAGACGGCTCTAAACTCAGAAAGAAGACGACATCGTTAGTATTCGATCAGATAATGGAACAGAATTTAAGAACAACGGTGTTGGTCAGTATTGTGATGACCATGGGATTTATCACAATTTCTTCGCAGCTGGTGTTCCACAAAAAAATGGGGTTGTGGAAAGGAAGAACAGGACGTTGATTGTGGCTGGAAAGACAATGATATCTGAAGCGAAGCTGCATCAGTATTTCTGGGCTGAACCAATCAACACAGCATGCTTCACTCAAAACCACTACCTCATCAACAAAACCTATAACAAGACTCCATATGAGCTATGGAGAGGAAGAATCCCCAACATTACATTCTTCAAGATCTTTGGCTGCAAATGCTTTATCCTCTACAATGGAAGAGAAAATAGAGGTAAATTTGAAGCCAAGGCCGATGAAGTTATTTTTGTTGGGTATGCTAAACATTCAAAAGCTTTTCGTGTTTTCAATAAAACTAGTTTAAAGATTGTAGATGAATGCGCGCTCGCCCGAAAAATGTGTGAATTTCGGTTTATAATAGAAAATGAAGGAGTCGCCACGCCATGCTTTTAGAGGTGCACTTTGAAAAACCTTTTGAAAAAGAATGGGTTCGGGGGTCAGGTTACGTGTTGGGAAGAACCGAGAGTTCACCCAACACGCCTCGTCCGTGGATGAGTCTTTCTAATTTAGACATCCATATAATCCAAAAAATGTGCAAACAATGATAATAGACAAATGCAATAACATGAATTTTATTGAACAAATGAGATCATTACAATTTGTAGACCAATTGTTCAGGGAGGCCACATCCCATTACAGCAATAAGAATAGATTACAACTAAAAACAAGTCCTCTGCAAGGGACCACTTATGTCGCGTGACACAGGACTCCTCATGTCAAAATGTGTCGCGTGACACCAATAGTCACCTTGCAGAGACTCACAACAAACAGATTACAGAGATCTCTAGATGAACACAAAACACAATTACAAACTAGATCTAAACATGAAACAAACAAGCTACAACTAAATGTTAAGCTAACCAACTAAATCAACTTACAACTGAAGGATGGTCCCTGCAGATGGTCACGATATGTCGCGTGACACAGGACTCCTCATGTCCAAGTGTGTCGCGTGACACAGGTTTACCATCTGCAGGTACCTTACAAACCGAGGAACGGATTCAACAGATGCACAATCAAATCAAACAATTATACCAGAATCAATCAGAATAGCATGAATTAAATACAAATCAACCAAAGGAGTGTGGATATGGGAGATCCACACTCCCTTGACATCCAAATTGCAATAATAGGTAGATCACATCATGAGCATGCAATTGGACCCAAGCAAACACGATTTAAACAGAGAGATTGCAGTTGCCACTTGATAATCTGAGGCAGATGGAGCCTGATTATCAAGTGGAGAAGAAGGAAGAACAATTAGACAACTAGATGAGAGAGAGATGTGTTACCCTTATAGTCCTCAACTTCTATACCAAGTTAGGTGCAAAAGCCATCGATTCAGCTTCTGAAAAGGAGATCCAAACACAACTAAGATCTAAACTGGAATGTTCAAGGTACTTGGGGAAGTAGGAGGGTAATTGGGTTGAAGGTGTGTGAAAGGTGAAGGAATTGGAGGGGAATTGGGTAGTTTTTGGTGAGGGAGGAGGAGAGAGAGAGGTTTTGAGGCAATTTGTGCAGAGTGACGTTAAGGGGTTGAAATTTGGATCCAAAACTGAGAGGGGTAGGGTCTTATTTATAGCTGCAGTTCATGGTAACCTTTTGTCGCACGGCGTTATGTAACCACTTTCCATGCTTCGACTTGTCGCGTGACACAAGGTGACCATAACCGTTTTTGGTGCCAAATCTGATTCTGGAACCCTCTTGGATAATACCTGAAAAGTTCAAAACAGATTTATTCCTTTTAGGTCCCTTGGCATGAGCAAAGTACAAAAAAGTACTTCCTTCACGAGAAACTTATGAAATGTTTCTGGAAGTCTCGAGATGGACCGGGAATTTACCAAAATGCCCCTAAATGCAATTTTATCATATTAAAATGCATCTGGAAAGGTCGTGATTTGGGTTGGCGTACTTACAGAGCCCCTCAGCAACGTCACTTTTGGAAAAAGTGAGGTTGTCGATAAAATAAGACCCAATCCCAATGAGCGACTGGGGGTAAGGCGGAGGGCTAGACGGTGATCTGGGGAATCTCATAGCTGGACCTTTAGAGAAAGGATTTCTACGTATCCCTGGGAGGGAATCAAGCTGGTCGTAGTTCGGAAGTGACTATGTGGTTGTCAACCGCGAGCATGACTATGCGGTTGTCACCCAATATCTGACTGTGCGATTGTCACCCAATATCTGACTGTGCGGTTGTCACCCGATATCTGACTGTGTGGTTGTCACCCAATATCTGACTGTACGGTTGTCACCCAATATCTGACTGTGCGGTTGTCACCCAATATCTGACTGTGCGGTTGTCACCCAATATCTGACTGTGCGGTTGTCACCCAATATCTGACTATGCGGTTGTCACCCAATATCTGACTGTAGCTGCCGGAAGGACTGATGCTTGTTATTTATGCTGCTGGGGATGGATGTAGCTGTCAGAGGGTCCTATGCTACTACTGCTATTGATGGTTGTCGGGTACGGGGCGGTCTTTTATTGACTGTTGGCTTTGGGGTCTGGGACCTTGCCTGCTATGACGGGGACTTTGCTTGCTGGGGATCGGATTCTTTATGGTGCTTTGGCGGCGGGGCCATCTTTGTTGATGGTTGGCTTTGTGTCCTGAGCTTTGCTTGGTAAGCTGGGGACTTTGCTTGCTGGGCAGCGAACTCTTGTTGACGCTTTGGTGGCGGGGCCATCTTTGTTGACGGTTGACTTTTGTGTCCCGAGCTTTGCTTGGTAAGCCGGGAACTTTGCTTGTTAGAGATCGGGCTCTTGCTGACTTTTTGGCGGCGGGGCCATCATTGTTGACGGTTGACTTTGTGTCCTGAGCTTTGCTTGGTAAGCTGGGGACTTTGCTTGCTGGGCAGCGATCTCTTGCTTTGGCGGCGGGGCCACTGATCTTGGTATGCACTGCTAGGGAGACTCAAATAGACACGAATTCTTTGTCTCGGTTCTGCTTTGAGGGGCAATCTTTGAGATTTGCTCAGTTAATTGTTGTACCTGCGGGGCAAACAACACTCGAAACACTGCAAGGATCAAAGTGTTAATTACTAAAGCACAGAGGGTTTTTTGGAAATTTTTGGCCTAGAGACACAATATGTCGCACGACCTCTTAAACCGCATGTGAGTTGTGACTTATTGAAATGGATCTAACTTTGTGAACTCCCTTTTGTAGGATCCTCACTTTATCTTATCAGGCTGGGAAACTAGAGAGGAAGAGCTGATGCAAGTTTCTTTGGGAAGGGAGATGATTAGGAAGATGAAGGCTTCTGGAGTTCAACCTTTGTTCAATAAGAAGTAGCACTACGCTATTCCATCATATGTGGATCAGTTCTACTCAAATGCGATTTATGGTTTAAGAGACTTGGGAAATGGAAACACAATCCCATGCCTGACCACAAATGTTCAAGGGATGGATGTAACCATTGAATGTATGGACATCAGGGAAAATTACAAATTTCGGTGCCCAAGGTTGAGGAGAGGGTATCACAAGAAGTACAAGATAAAACTGTGTCTACAACTCCTGGGCTCCCAACTCTGACTTGCAAGTACAAGGCAGTTCATAGGAAGGAATTCGAGGAGCTGATGTCCCATTTGTGCTTCCTAACTGGAAAGTCAATTTGTGGTAAGAATGGGAACCACAACAACTATACAAGCCAACAGTGGATGTACTGCTCAGCATATACTCAGAGATCCCTCTGCATTGGCCCAAATTCCTGATGAGAGAATTATCTTCCCATATTGAAACCTACAAGTCAAAGGCGAGAGGTGTTGACCAAAGGTGGAGACCTTTTTGCAGGCTCCTCACTGCTATTTTTACAAATTATAAGCATCAGGAGAATTATGGGCAGCTCAATCCTGATCCTATGGTGGACTGGTCTAATGGAGAAGAATCCCTTGGCCTTAGTATATGTCATGCATTCAGGTTCAAGAATGGAGATGCAACTTTTAAGGTGATCTGGGTTAGAGATTCCTTACCAACAAAGGAGGCCTATGTGGCCATTAATCCAAAGACTGCTGATACAGCTATACCGCCCCAAAAGAGATCCAAAACTGCATCTACATCCAAACCACATGTAGAAACTTTTGGAGAGACAAGTGGGGCTAGAAAATTGAAGAAGAAGATGCTAATTGATGAACTTATGGAGGACATTGAGGATGAAGTTGAAGAAATGGTTGTTGAAGCTGATGAGATTGAAGAAGATGAGGAAATTGAAATTCCATATCTTGCAACTGCTGCAAAGCTGACAAAGCAAAAAATCTCTTCAGATGAAGCTTTAATGAAATCCATAAAGAAGAACTTGAAAGGTTGGAGAGAAGAAAACAAGAAAGGTTAGCTGCTCAAACTGAAAAAGGAAAGCAAACCGCACCTCCCCAACCATAATCTTCCCCCCAACGACAATCATCTCAACCGCACGTAAGTGCAGAAGCTCAGGGGAGACTCAAAGGAAGTGGTTCAAAATGGCTTGAAAGAAAACCGCAATAAAAGGAAAGCCAAAGATAACCATTGAGAATGTCAGAAGAGTAGTTCATAGAATTAATGAACTATATCGCCAAGCGGCTGGCCACCAATTTTGGGAGATTTAATGAACTAGGAAACCTAATCAATCTAATGGCTGGGGAACTGATTCCTATTTCAATAAGAAATCCTCCTCATCCTCTTCCTCTTCATATTCAAACCTTAACAACCCAAATCACCCCTTCCAAGATTACCAAACCCCCTCCCTTTAGACTTTAAAAACTGGTCCCCTCAACCCTCACCTTGACCTGCCATTTCAACATCAACTAGGAGAGGTCCTGGTGATGATGATGAACCCTTCCCGACCAAAGACCTCATCCCATCAACCCCAACCCTATTAGGTCCATGATGGAAGATTGGACTGGGACTCAATATTTTTTGGTGAGCATCTTCCTAACTCTTAAATTCACTTATCTCCTCCTCCATCAAACCTTAGGGAACCCTAACCTAAAACACCTCTACCTATGCCTCAACCCCAACCGCAACCTCAACATTCCCCCCTTCCACATAATGCTACCCCATCAAACTTATCCTCACAATACCTTCCCTCAAAAATTGCAATTGACTCCTCACCCTCTCCTCAAACTGCACCCCAACATCCACCATTTCTCCCCAAACACAAACCACACCCCAAACTATTCCATCCCAAACAATTCCAACTTCTATTCAAACACAAACATTTCCCATTCCAACCCTTTCTACCTAACCTCAATCGGAATCTATTCCTATCACCAACATATTTCATACCCTAAATGCCCAATTCACACAAACCGCACCCCCTACCCAAACCGCACCAATAACCCAAACCTCCTTTACTCAACCTCCTCCATCTTTCACAAACATTACTTCTTTGTCCATTCCTACTTCTGATTTCTCCCAACATCTCTCTGCCCTTAACGTTATTCAAGGCCAACTTTACACAAATCACGGCCACATAATCAAGCTGATTGCTGCAAACCGCTCTGTCCAAGAGCAGGTAAACTCTCAAACCCAAGAATTGGGTAAGATTAAATATTCCTTTAATGATGCCACTAAGGGGGAGAGAGACACAGCAAACATTGTGAAGACCTCATCTGAAGCCTGCTTACTGCTTTCTACATGACTAAGCTTCTAGGGTTTGTCAAGCTTTGGGAAATGCAGTTTCAAAGAATCAGCTTCAAGAAATCCTTTAGCAGCTCTCCAATTTATTTTGTGAAACTGTGAATTCAGTCCTTCAAAATCTCAAGATTGAAATTTTTGAAGTAATCAGAGACTCTAGACCGCATCAAGATTCAGACATGAGGTTAGTGTTGGACTCTATGCATGCCAACATCCATAATGATGCTGAGGTTCTTAGAGAAGAGCTGAAAATGAAGATTAATATAGTTGGTGATAGTCTAACTGCAAGGTTGACAAGATTGACTGAAAAAGTTAGGGACAGGATGGATGCCCTCAAAGAAAGCATGAATGATTAGCTCAGTTTCAAATTCTACAAAATGGATAATTCCTTCAGGGAAAATCTTGCTAAGCTTGAACCCAACTTACAATCATCCCAAACCGCTCATGCAACCGCAATCCAAGACTCAATCCTTACTCTCTACAAATCATTAAATGCTTCCATTCACTTCCAGCTTAATGGAATTCTGGATGAAGTTAAAGTAAATTTAGATGAGAATACTTCCAAGGTTGTTGAGCTCAAGTAACAGACTGAAGGAAATTCAAATGCGGTTGGAGCCAACAATGCGAGAATGATAACTATAGTGAATGCTCTAAGGGGAGTTGAAGATGCTTAATGAAGGACCCAAGAAGAAGTCAGAAGGCTCAGAAGAACTATAAGAGATGAAAACTCTTCCTTCAACTATTATGGACCGCTAGCTGAAGATGAAATTGTGAATGGACCGCATGCTCATAATTTCGTAGACTTAGATAATCAGCAGGTTGCTCCACCTCATCCTCCCTAGTAAAACCGCACTCCTTGTAATTTTTGATTCCTTTGTTTTTTGTTTTACTGTTTTGTTATTTTAGTTTCTACCTGTAACTATAAATTTCAAACCTTTTTTAAGGTTGTAATGAAAGAATGTATCATTGTTGATCCCAAAACCTTGTTCATTCAAACCTATTTTTTGTAGAACAATGAATGCATTAATTTAAACCTCATACACATATACTTAAACAAAAACTCATATTTTGTGCTTGATATTTAAACATTCAATTTAAAACGCATACTTAAACTAAAACTCATATCTTTTATTTACGCACTGAATGCATTTATATACTTTCAATGTGTATGTTTTATATATTTCAATAGTATAGAAATCTATAACTTAGGCAAATGTGTGCATTGACTTGGGACATGATTTACCATGTTAATTATTATGGACATGTTTTTATGTTTGCCTTTGCTATAGTAGGTAATGACATCAATCAAATAGGGGGAGATTATTGGGTATGCATACTTTAACCCTCCTAACCTTAGCTTTAATTTAATTGATACCATAACCTCATCTATATTTTCTGGACTTTAGGCCCATATGTAATGAAGCTTAGACTTCAATTTCATAGTACAAGTCAAATTTATAGAATAGGTTTATTTAGGCTTAAATACTCGCACAACTGCATTGGACATGAGGTTTCAAGTCAAGAGTATTTGAAGTCATGCAAAACTGCAGTGCTAGTGCAAACCTCATCATGAAAGCGCACTTAGCAAACCGCAAGACAAACCTCATTTGTGAGACCACACTTCATAAGACCGCATCTCACCTACCTCATCCAACGATTGAAGACTTGAAGAGTTGTACCACCTTTGACTGATCAATCCACATCAGCAACATTGAGTTAACTACGAGTTCAATCAATGTGACTAACGGTCACTCTGAGTTTAAAAGAATTTTGAAAAGCTGACAGATGTCCTTCATCCCAGAATGTCAGCTGAGGTCCGTACAACTTTATCAACAACTTCTGAACAAAAGGTCAAAAGTGGACAAGTGGACCAATCAGACAGCCCCAGCACTGTACTTGCTACAGCTGTACCAAACGGCTACTTTTTGGTGCTTGGGTATAAATACTCCCAATCTTCATCATTTGAAAATTGCTTGAGAATATTGATTTAAGAGAGTCCTTTAAATATTTGAGATATTTTCCTGATTTTCATAGTCCTTTAAATCTTCATCTTCAACATTCATACCTTAAAGAATAATTCTCCAGCCCAAAAATTCAAACCTTGTAACACAAATATTTATTGTGCCCTATATCATACATATTTAAAGAGCCTTGAATCTTGTTTATCACACACAGACCTCACTTAATTAATCACATAGATTAAATCATTTGAGATTCACCGGTTATATCTAGAATTTGCTTCATTGTTTAGATTTTAGATTTGAGTGTGATTCTTGTAACCTTGTAATCTCTCTCATCATCTAATACAAATCAAGTAGTTAGAAAATCCAATACTAATCATCTTGGTAGTGGATGTAGATCATTTATGATTGAACCGCTCCAAATATTGTGTTCTTTAATTTTTGCATATTCATTATTGTTCATCATTCAAACTAATTTGTCTAATCTGTTTGATCTTTATAGGTTGTCCATATTTGTGAACTGTGTTTATAGTTAATCAAAGTCAAACCTCATTTTACAGTTTTGTAAACCGTACTACTAAACTTCATTATGTTACTTAAGAAATTTCCCTGTGCATTTTACAAACCTCACTTGCAGTTTTGATACTCTGCAAGAGCGGTTTTGTAAGCAAGAGGTTTTGTTTTCAGAAAGGGTCGAAAAATTTGTAACATCTATTCACCCCCCCTCTAGCTGTTTTTCATCCTTGTTGCCTCCTTTTAGACAAACATGTTCCAAGAAAATACTTTGAGGAGTTAATGTCTCACTTGTGCTTCCTCTCTAGCAAATCTATTTGTGGCAAGAATGGAAATCACGATAACTTCACTAGCTAGCAGTGGATGCACGACATGAAAAATGAGTTTTTGCTACGAAAATGTTTGTAGCAAAACATTAAGATTTTGTAGCTAAATAGTATTGGCGATGAAACAAATTTTTTCACTAAAGGGTATTCGTGATGAAATATTATTCGTAGTCTTAGATATTTGTTTAGCTATGAAAATCAAATTTCGTCGACACATAGTTTTTGCGACAAATATTTAATCATTGCTAAGGGATTTTCCCAACAATTATTTTGTGTAGCCAAATGAATTATTTTAGCGACAAAATTAATGCGTCCCAAATTAGCTACGCTTGCACTACAAAATAAATTGATCGTATATAATTGCTTTCTTCACTACGAATTTGTTTCATAGCTATAAATACATTCTTTTACTACAAAATATTTTCGTCGCCGAATGTTACTGTATTGCTATGAAACATTTTCATAGCCTATCCATCTTTTTTACTATGAAATAGAGTGTTGCAAATGTGATTTTAATCTAATTGCTGCTCCAAGAAAAAACAATATATATATATATATATATATATATATATATATATATATATATATATATGAAAATATTATATTTATCAAAATACTACAAATTATCAAAATATAATTAATTATCATTAAAATTGTTGGTGCGTCGACAAATAACGAAGGCAAAAAAAAAACATGTCTCTAATATCTCAGTTGAAGCGACAAAAACATATCTTCACCATCTCAATGTCCAACTATATACAGTTTATTTCCATAAGTCATTACGTAGTAGCTCTAGCCAAATGACTGTATAATAATGATAAGCTGGAATATTAAAAAATAGATAATAACTTATTAAAATTCCATGGAGGTGATCACAATGAGCAATAAAATTCACGCTATAACATATAAAACATAGAATATTTTGCTGCATAGACTTCGTTCAACGCACCAACTAAGATTCACCTGCAGCTATATGATTCACAAAAAGAGAAAAATGAGTATATAGCTCTTCATATGTTTTTTTCCATAAATCCAAACAATAAACTTTAAATAATAAAAGATATACAGTGAACTCCAAAATGATCTCTAATTATCATATTAAATTACCAAAACACTCAACCTTACACTACAACGACCTTTAAACTAAAGCATATGAAACAATCAAAGAGGACTCATAAATACCAAAGAGGTTAGCATACTGGCCGTTAGTTGTAGAAGCATTCACCAGTTTAACTACCATCTCTTGTTATTGTTTAATCTTGTGACCTTGAGATTTTAACTCCTCTTGTTGTGACAACATAAGAGACTCCAATGAGGCATCTCGAACTGAGTTGGACTTCTCTTGTCTAGGACCAAAGCCAAGCCCAGGTATACGTCCAGACTTCTTTCCAAGAATAACATCATCAACTTCATCCATTGTCATTTTAGGATACGTTTCCTTAACATTTTCCATATCTTTCTACAAATATAAATATCATTGAATAGTAAATATTAACCAAAAAAAGAAGTTAAAATAGTGAAGAACAAAATAAATTATAAACATATGTTGATCGTACATAATTCTGCTCAGCTATTTTTGCCTTAAAATCCTTCATTTCTGGGTCGCCATAACATTTTCCGTAAAATTCTACGTGATTGGGGTTACCCTGTAATTCCATTTCAAATTAAAGTAGTGTTTCATACAAAGAATTAAGACATGATTGCAAAATAAGAGAAAATGATATTATTTCGTTACGGGCAACCACATAAGACATAGAACCCATCACATAGTTCAATTCATTCTTGGCTCGATTTTCTTTATTTTGGGCACATTTAATCTGCATATAGAAAATTATTACTAAGGGACATCCGGTCATCTCCCTTATAAACAAAAGAGAAAGTTGAAAAAAATATATACCTGATACTCTTCTTTCTCCCACCTACCACAAAGAAACATTCAGTCATCTTCTGCTACCCCTTCTGGAGGATTTTGGCGGGCTTCAGCATATGATTTTCCATGTTTAATAATTTTTCCACTTTTTATGTAGCTTACAAATGTGGTCCATGAAACGACTACCAAGAATCGTATCGATGCTCCTCTTCATGTGTGGTCCATCGTCAAGCAAATTAAACTTATCCTGCAATGTAGAAGAAGGCATCAAGATCTTCATAAAAAAATATGTATATCAAACAAAAGATCTATAAAACTACTTGACAATCATATTGTATACCTTGATCCGCTCATAAAGAAGAGCCTTCTCATTGTTACCAAGTTTCTTGTATGATGTTGTTTCAACCGAAATGTTATTACGTGCAATTATACCCAGCTCACTCGAAAACTTAGCAAAAGTTATCCTATTAATAGGTCTTCCCTTTGATTCAGGGATGTGCACAGGAATCTTTCCATAAGCTTTCATATACCTGTCTAATCGTTTTCCTTTTGTTTTCCCTCGTGTTTCTAACAAAGCAAATAAAATAAGTTAGGACTCAATAAACCTAAAGTAACTTTGAAATTATATATACGGAGACACATATTACATATACCGGAATAAAGTGAAATAAAACATATAGAAACTAGGATTCAAAGCAATCTTTAAGGTAGAACAATATGCTCTAGGTTCCCTTCCCGATGAAAACACCGAATATGTAATATGTGTCTCCGTATATATAATTTCTTAGGATTACCTCGCAGCTAGAAGTGGTTTTATTCCTGGTAGTTACATCGTTTCAAATGTTCTTCCTGCAATTAATGGTTCTTTCAAGTATGGAGGTGTAATGTTGTGGTTCAAATACTATGATGAGCAAACTGAAAATAGTTCTTCCATAAAGAGCCATGTCTAAGATAACACAATGTGTTGGATAAATTACTATTATGGATTATCTGTACCTTCTCTATGTATTTGTGAAGTTTATTTGACTTCCAAAAAATACAGTTTTATACTACAACAACATCAAAGCCTTATTCCCACAAACAATTATTTAAACTAGTATGCCACCCGTGCGTTAAAACGCACGACAAAACGCTTTTTTCATAAATAGGAACCCAACCAAAAAAGTTCATATTTTAATGAACTTACATGTAATTAAAAAACATAACATTAAAGAAAGAGTTACTTATATCCAAAGTTAAGTTTTTACAACCAAAAGATAAAAGTTGGTGAAATTAGTCTTCTGTCAAATCTATGATGCTTGTGTCAATCTTCTTAGGTGATATCCATTGATTTCATAGAATTCTTACAGACCTTCTAACTTTTGGGCGTTGAATTGGTTGTTGTTGATTTCCTTCATGTGTATTCTTTCTCTGATGTAAAGCCTTCAACTTGGGCAATGTTATAAAAATTTTGCCCCACTTCTGAATGTAACCTTCATTTGATGGAACTGTCTTTGCTTGCTGTGGTGGTGAGGATGACCCAATCTCTGCAAAGGCTGCATTAGGGATAACATTGTCTCTACCAGCTGGTACAACCATTTGCATTACCCCAGGAGGTGGTTGTGAGTTCACCACCTATAACAACAGTTGGTGAATTCAGTAAGCAACTACCGAATAAAGACACAACATTAGTGCATAAATACTAAAAGTACTGAAAATAAAATATAGTACAAGTGGAATCTCTTTAAAACCTCATTTACAGCCACACTTGTATTTACCTCCTCATCATTTAAAGCATGAGACAAATCCTTTAATAACATATCACACTTAGTAGTTAACACCTCAAATTCAGTAATCATTGGAACAATTTTTTTAACCAAAGGACATCCCCTCTTGTTATGTCCACTTTTCTTGCACAAACTACATTTATTTGGCTTTGCCCCATGTGATCCTTCCCCTTGAACCTGCAACAACAAATAAAAAAAATTATAAATAAGAATACAGTTAAGATACCAACACATTATAACATCAATTAAAATTGTTTACCTCAATACCATCTTGTTCTTTACCCAATGGGCATCCTTTCTTGCTATGTCCATCTCCCTTGCACACACTACACTTATAAGGCCTTGTGTAGATTCTCCTCTTCATAGTATTCAAGGGCTTACCAAGATATAGTGCTTTTACTTTGCAAAAGCAGAACTTCCAAAAATTCTAAGTTTGTTTAACCTTACACGAGAACAGTTAAATTAGAGAAGGATGTTAAAACCATTCTAAGTTTGTTTAACCTTACACGAGAACAGTTAAATTAGAGAAGGATGTTAAAACCATGAACAGATAAACTTACTGGTTTGATGACAGTGCTGTAGCGTGACCAGATAATTCCAGTTGCTGTGACCGTTGCAGACAGTATGAGATAAACAAAATATTTAGTATTCTTGTGTACCTGAGAGCAGTGGTGTAGCCAGAAATTTTTTCAAAGGGGGTCAAGATTGTTTTTGGAATAAATATATAAGGGAGAGATTCAAATTTAGCATACAAACAAGGGGTCAAAATAATAATTTATTCCAATTTTTTTACAAAATGAAGGTGGTCAAAATGTATAAATCCATCAACTTTAGTAATAAATGTCATTTAAAAAAAAAATTAAAGGTGCTAAAATTGACACATTCCAAAACAATAAGATGCCGAGGAGTTTCTGCACCAACAGAAGATCATTACCAAGACATTATATTAAAAATATATATATATAGTGAACAAACCTTGTAGCGGGCGGATGGTCGTGGCCCACCTACTGGAAGTGCTACCCACTGATCGTAGGTTAAATCCAAGTGTGAAATGTTACTATTTGTTCCCATGCTAGCTACTTTTGTTGTCAATGAGCCTTTTCAGTTTAGGGATGCGGAACAGCTAGTTATACGCAATGCAAGCAAAGAAAAAGATAGTAACAGGAAGTCTACCAAGAAAACTTCACAGTGTTGAACTTAAGAAACATCTTTAATGAGCTAATGATGGACTGTTTAGAATGGGAGAGAGAGGAGGGGAGAGATGCTTATGTGCATGTGAGGCACACGGTCTGATGAACTATGAGAGATTCTCAGAAAATTTAACAAGGTTATGCAAATAGAAATATGATCATTGAATAGAAAAATATCTCATTTCAAACTAAAAGTGCATAAAATCTATACTATAGTGACTCTAGGGTCTAAAAAGAATAAAATTGACAAGAGCTAATGCAGATTGAGTATAGCCATTATTCCCAGAATTGACACTCTGAGTGGATCATCCTAAATGGGAAGGACCTCTTGTGGGGTGAAGGTTGTATGCCAAACAGGTATTTATCATACATGTAAAAGTGAAGTTAACCGAATATAAATAAAGCATTCAATCAATGTAAATGCATTTTGCAGAATAATATCAAATGCAAAATTACATTTGCATAGCAATACTGCAGTGACACTCATCTGGATTTGCAAAAAATAAATAATAATTAATAATAAAAATAATAATAATAATCTCAGAAAGTCATAATGCATTAATTGGCTTCTCAACCAACACTCGGCAAAGAAATTGCATCCTCTTATGGTTTAGGAACATAAAAACACCCTACACCCATAAGCTTTACAATAACAACAGATACTCGTAACACCATACGATTTAACACTTTTGATCATAATTGAGATATGCCCATTTTTCCAGTTGCACAAAACTCATTGGTGTCATTTTTTCATTTACCCAATGGGCATCCTTTCTTGTTATGTCCATCTCCCTTGCACACACTACACTTATAAGGCCTTTTGTAGATTCTCCTCTTCATAGTATTCAAGGGCTTACCAAGATATAGTGCTTTTACTTTGCAAAAGCAGAACTTCCAAAAATTCTAAGTTTGTTTAACCTTACACGAGAACAGTTAAATTAGAGAAGGATGTTAAAACCATTCTAAGTTTGTTTAACCTTACACGAGAACAGTTAAATTAGAGGAGGATGTTAAAACCATTCTAAGTTTGTTTAACCTTACACGAGAACAGTTAAATTAGAGAAGGATGTTAAAACCATGAACAGATAAACTTACTGGTTTGATGACAGTGCTGTAGCGTGACCAGATAATTCCGATTCTTTGTGACCGTTGCGAGCAGTATGAGATAAACAAAATATTTAGTATTCTTGTGTACCTGAGAGCAGTGGTGTAGCCAGAAATTTTTTCAAAGGGGGTCAAGATTGTTTTTGGAATAAATATATAAGGGAGAGATTCAAATTTAGCATACAAACAAGGGGTCAAAATAATAATTTATTCCAATTATTAAGAACTTGCTTTTACCTTGTGGGGAGATGGTGAAGTGTGTGTGCGTGTGTGCGTGTGTGTGCGTGTGTGTGCGTGAGAGTGAGAGAGACAGAGTGTATGTTTTTATTTCACGTAATAAAGATTTCTGCTTCTGCATCATTTCCTATTAATTAACTTTCTCTTCCTCTAGCTCACTAATGAATATGCTCTTTCATAAATAATTATGTTGATTCACTACTCACCCCCCTCTCCTCCTCTTATCGCCTTTCACCTCTTGGGAGTAACAATTCAAGACATGCAAGCTTGATTTAAAAACCCAGGCACAAAACATATAGCACTATAAGTACGTCTGATCCAATTCAGATGCTGGGGAAAAGTCCTCTTAGCATCAGCGCATAAACTATTCAAAATCATTTGCATTATAGTCCATAATATACCTAATGGAAAAGCCAGAGTTTATCATTTGATGCCAGAAAAACCAACAATATTTTTTTGTTTGGTCTGATCACCCATGAGAATATAAGAAAGATAATGCCATACAGGTGAAGAAATGCACACTAGAGTAAGCTGCTATGTTATCTTCAAATTGCTAGCAAGCTACCAAAGGCAGATATCCTTACCACATAGCTACCAAAGGTAGATATCCTTGCCACATAAATATTAAAGATATCTTATTCTAACCTGAAGTGCACAATAGTTACTCAATGAATGCAGAAATTCTTCGCTTGCATTTTCTGTAATCAATTTGGACATTGCATCCGGATTTGGATTTAGAATGCAAAAAAGAAAAGGTGGGGGAGAACTTAGAAGTAATATGAATATTCAATTCAATCATTCATAATGTGACCAAGATAAAAATAAACATTTAAGCATAAGCCATGAGCTCAAAAGTCAACAGCGAAAATGTTTTTTTCAAAGTAAAGTTACCAAAAATTATCACATGATCGAAAGTAATACCTGTGGTATACATCCAACAATTCGTTCAAGCTCAATGTGATTATCTCTGCAGTAAGCTAGTAGGTCAGATTCATAAAACTCTACCCTGTCAAGCAAAGTTTTCTTCTCGCCGTCATAGATGGGTGGCCATGCTCATCCAAAGCATTTAAATACAGGTTTATCCAAGAAATCTTTATTGCTCTTGGATTTATATCTAGCCCATAAACCTGCAAGTAGTTGATGATAAGAAATCCATTTGTCAGTATCAAAATGAATATGTTTGACTGAGATTTATAGATTACGGCAACAAGAAATAAACTGGTTTTATTTCTATTATCTTCACTTCACTAGAATATGAAGTATCAGAAAAATAGCTCCGACTCCGACCCCAACTCCATGATAGAGTAGCAACAAACCTTCAAAGGCGACCACTTTTCAGCAATAGCTATCGATATCCATCCATTCCCACAACCAAGCTCACAAACTGTCTTGTCCTTGAAAATGGAATCAGGATGTCTATTCAGTCCCTCATAAAAAGTAAAGGACCAATCCTCTGGCATAAAGATGCTAGGGATCACCATCATACCACTCAATTTACCAAGCTAAACCATGATACCACTCAATTTACCAAGCTAAACCACCAAAAAAATCAAACTCCACACCTTGTTCATCACCATTAAAACCAAAATACACATTCAATGAATCTCAATTTCTCAGATCTATAAGCAAGCAACATAAAATCAAAACAAATTTCACTCTAATCGACTCCAAATCAGAGAAATAATACAAAATCAATCATCCCACAAATATCAAAATCTCTCTTTTAACATTTCATCGCAATCGTAATCAACACAATTTGACTGAAATTCAATTCATAAACTGTTACACAAGCTCAGAAACACACACAAACATACATAGAGGAGAGAGAGAGAGAAAGGCGAATTATAATATCGGCGGGAGCCTTGATGTGTTTGACGACGGTGGAAGTGCACTGATCGTCGTTAGGAATCAGCTCGTGGTGTCTTCGTACGTAGTAAGCCTCCATTTTTTAGCTTCAAATTTCAAGTTGTCAATCTCAAATCCGAGCAAAAACTGATCAAATTCAAAGCCCTAACAGCCACACCAACCGATCGGAAATTGAAGGAAATAAACAGAGGAACTTGTGTGTGTGTGGAGGTAGGGGATGTTTTGGGGAAGAGGGGATATTTTGCAGTGCAAGAATAAGGAGGAGAGAGAGTTCCAGAAGATGACGAGCTTTTGGAATACAAAAGGGCTCCGACTTAGCTTATTAGGTAAGCTAAATATGACAAAATGACGTGAAATTACTTGATTGTCCTTAATTTGAGCGGGAAAATGAAATGTCTTATTCACTTCAGCTTTTATATATATATTGATTGGAGAGATGACAAAATAAAAAAAAAACATTTTGAAAGCCATAAAAATTTATGGCTGCTGGGATTTGAGCCCAGGTCTCCACGGCCACAACGTGGAATTCATACCACTAAACTACAACCCAAGGCAAAAGAATATACAACTTGCTAAAGCCCCCCCCCCCCCGGTAAATAAAAAGTAGGCCCTATAAAACATAGAAGGAAATAATGGCAGTAGGTGTGCCATGTGCCTCTGTCAGAGCTGCATGAGAGTCTCAATCTGAGGGAAATACACATTCACAGTGTCATTGCTGACATTTTCAGTTCAACGAATCAAGCTTCAACCTATTGTGGAATAATACATGTAATAAAAAGCTGTATTATTTCCTTCAACCCAAGGCAAAAGAATAATACATAGTATAATTTATAAATAAAAGAGTAACTACTAATCACAAAATATAAAAACAAAAATATGTACAAAAACACATATAGAACAATTAACTAATTGCTTTAAGAAAAGTAGCACTATCAAGGAAGTGAAATAGTTCAGGTACCGCTAATGTACGTGAAAATTTTGAAAAAGAGAAATGGAGGCTATTAGTCATCATACACATGACAAGGAAGTGAAATATAGATAATCAATTCTTTCCCTGTTAGACCTAGCACCTCTTAAAAATTAGGTCAGATATTTAAACCGCACTAGAGACATCTAGCTTGTAGCCTATTTAGCACAGTTTTTTATATCCCCTCTTCTGCTTGGCACTTTCGTTTATCAGCTTTGCAGCAGATACTACACTATAGTACATGGTCCTATCTTTTTGTAGAAGTTATGGTCTGGTTCTATTACTGTAAGTACGCCAATCCAATTCGCGATCCCTTTTTAGGTGCATTTTAAATGATAAAATTGCACTAAGGGGCGTTTTGGTAAATTCCCAGTCCGTTCCGAGACTTCCGGGAAGTTTTTATAAGTTTCCCGCGAAGGAAGTATGTTTTAGTATTTTTCCCGAACAAAAGGACCTAAAAGGAATAATTTAGTTTGGACCTCTTGGGAATTAACCCGGAATGTTCCAGAATCTGGTTTTGGCGCCAGAATCAGTTATGGGCGTTCCCAGTCGTGCGACAACTTGAGGCTTGGAAATTGGATACGTTGGGTCGTGCGACATATTAATCCCTTTTCCCAATATACGTATAAATACCAATTTCTATTCATTTGAAAGGGGGGCCTCTCATTTTCCCACACACAGAGAACACACACAAATCTCACATTCTCAGCCTCTCTCTCTCTCTAAAACTCTCCCTGTCTCTCTCTATCCGCAAATACCCCTTCTCTCTCCTCTCTCTCTCTATACGCAAAGGAGAAGATCTCCATTGCCGTCCCTAACCTCCTCCCTAATCCAAGCTCTCTTCTCCGGAAACCAAACCCAAAACCACCGTATCACCTTCCTCCTCCAATTCACCATTAATCCCCTTCCTAAACTTCACCAATTTCCTCCCTCAAAATCTCAACCGGCGACCTCCAATATCCGCCCTAGCCCAGTTCTTCCTCACCAGAAACCAAATCTAAATCAACCTCCATCACTGTTGCAGCCACGACCCAAACACTAATCCTCTCTCCCTAAATCGTTCGTCACCACCACCGGAGCAATTGTTCACCACCGCCGCTCCTCAACCAAATTCGTCAACGCCACTTGCCTCCCCTGTTTACAGCCTCCTAAGCCGTCAACCATTCACCGTTGCAGCCTCGTAAACAACGCCAATCACAGCCCTGAATCCTCATCCAATTTCCCTCACAACCAAAACAAGCCAACGCCGATCTATCTCCAACCTCAATTTCTTCTCCGTTCTCTGTCATCGTTAAACTCGTCCACCGTCCCTGTTCCAATTCCAAAGTCCAAGCACGCAAGCCAATTTGGAACGACAAAGCAATTCTGATCCGAGCTCGTTCCATTCCGGAGCTGATTGAAGGCTCTCTATACTGACGTGGTATAGAGAGTGTGGACTACGAGGGTAACAAATTTCTTCCCTCACCTTTATCTCATATTTGCTATTTATTTGCTATTGTGTTTGTTCCGTTGCTATTTATTTCCCGGACTTGATAATTGGACTCCGTCCGTCCTAAATTATCAAGTCCCAACTGCCGATCTCTCTGTTTAATGTGTTTGGTTTGGGTTTTATTGATATTCATAATGTGATTTTATGGGATTTTTTGTTTATTGGCTAAGAGAGTGTGGATCTCCCCATATCCACGTCCCCTTGGTCAATCCATTATAAATTCGTTGGTTTCTGAGTTGTTTTGGTATTGTATTGGAATTTGAATTGTTCTCTGTTGTTTCTGTATTTCGAATTGTAAGGTCCCTGCAGATTGGCTTCGATGTGTCACGCGACACAATTGACCATCCAAGGTCCTGTGTCACGCGACATATGTAACCTGTCTGCAGCTGATCAATTTCAGTTGTAACCTTGCTCATCTAGTTTGTTTATCATTTGAGGTGATTGTGTACATTCCAGTTAATCTTGTGCTTATCATTGTAAGGCTTCTGCATGTGATAACTAGTGTCACGCGACATAATCTGCACAACAGATCCTATGTCACGCGACACTCTTTGTCAATAGGCAGAAGTCACATTTCAGTTGTAAGTTCTGTTAGTCCTCGATGTAAAGTGGGACGTGGCCTCCCAGAGTCAATGGCTTACAAGTTGTATTTTCCCCTTGTTGATTAATAAAATAAAGCACTCTTATGCATTTTATACATATTCTTGTCAAACACTTTGCACACACTATTGAATGAATCGAATGTTGAACATTGAAAGACTCGTCTACGAATGAGGCATGTTGGGTGAACTCTCGGTTCTTCCCAACACGTAACCTGACCCCCGAACCCATTTTCTCTGTCAAAAAGGTTTTCAATGTTTCCTCCTAAAAATGGCGTGGCGACTCCTTTTATTTTTTTTCGGCGAGCGGACATTCAGTGGCGACTCCGCTGGGGACTTGAAACTTGGTTTTAAAAAGTGGGTCAAAATTTCATTCTTGTTCAACATTCCCTTCATTCACTTGCTTGTGCTTTGTTTGTGAACATTATATGTGTCGTTTGCATATTATGTGCTTTTTTTTATTCCTGTCCCTCCTTGTGTCCCACCTTTGTTGTTTGTGTTGTTCATGCTGGGGCTTGAGATATTGTTTTGATGCTTGGAGGCTGGGGCTGGTTCTGGTTATTGGTTCAGATTCTGGATGTTTGTTTCCTTCTGTCACGCGACATAACATGCCCTCCATGTCCTGTGTAGCGCGACAGAAGGTGCCACTCAGCAGGATTATATCTCCTTGGTACAGGTTGTGGTTGTGGGCAATCCCCATGATCAATATTATTGATCCTTGATTATTGTACTCTATGGGGCATGTGTGTGTTGTTTTTTCTTTTATCACCCCTTTTCCTAAAATAATTAAAAATAATAATAATAATAAAAAAAATTAAAAAAATCATTTTCGCAAATAAAGGAAGATAGTCATCCGCACACTACACCACGTAGATCTAGAACCCCCGGGTGCGATTGACGGCATCGCGGACGGTGATAATATTCGCCTACGCTTGAGCGCCTAATGTCAAACCTATCCCCCTAGCGCGTTATAGGTGGCACCACACATTTAACCTTACCCAAACGGTTGGTTTTTGACACGCCATTTTTCAAATACACCAAAATGAATTGCTTCAAAATTTTTAAAAGGCTTTCGTACCTATCCCAAAACCTAGCACGTGTGGGCATGTTGCCATCGCAACATGGTTTCACGAAAGGACATGTCGTTCCCGCGACATTGTAACGATGTTGCCATTCGCGGAAAAATTCGATTTTTCGTTTCTTTGAAAACCAAATAAAATCGGAAAACGGAGTCGCCACGCTATTTTTGTTTTAAGGGCCAAAACTTTGAAAAATGCCCTAAATGAGAGATTTGGGTTCGGAGGTCACGTTACATGCCGGGAAGAACGTTAGTGTTCACCCGGAATGCCTCGTAAAACGAGTCTTCCAAGCATAAAAACCATTTGTGTGTGTGTGTGTGTTACTTTGGCCAAAATAAATTGAAACTGAGAAAAGTAAAAATTGGGAATTCTTTATTAGACTTTAAACAAGTCCCATGATTTTTAGTATGATTTTTGGGTTGAGTTTTGGTACTCAAAAGATTTTTTGAAGTTGAAAAATATTTCTGCCAGAATGAAAAAGGCAGTGGACACTTTATTTTAAAATGGGTTTAAGGGCTTAAAAATCTCAGAATCTGGGGAAAGTCCGAGAATGAAAGTTGTTCAAAACACCTTAAATAAGATTTCTGTAAAAGAACTTTCCCATTTGGAGTTGATTTGGTGGACCAAAACCTTCTGGAAATCTCAGATATGAAATCTGGACTTCCAGAGACTGAGGAACTGACCTTTAAAAGAAAATTTGAAAAGGGGAGTTTTACTCACGTAAAAAATAAAGGAAAAATATTTCTGGAAATCTCTGGATGTTGGCTAGAAAAAGTGTTTTGTAGTAAACACCAAATTCCAAGTTTATCTGTGTCCAAAAAATTAGACCATGGACAGAGGTCTTAGAAAATTGCTACTGGACAGCAACTTTCTTGAGAAGAAAAACATGATTTTAAGGGGGGTTTTGCATCCATGCTTGTCCCCATTTCCCTAGGTTTTTATTAGTAGTCACTAGACATTTTAGTGGTGATCTACTATATCAAACCATCCTTGGGGTACATTAGGACTTAAGCATTTCATTTGCTTGGGAAGGGGGGATTTTATCCTTGAAAATGAAGATTTGGTGTATGAAAATAGTTTTTAGGGTTTTGAAAATGCATTTGCAAGTAAGTAAGAACACTTTGAAGATAATGTTAATCCTTGTAGAAGATCAACCAAGGAGATGAACTTCCATGGTGATCTTCTTGGATCTAGGGCAAGAAGATGAACAAACTACATTTTGGAGTTTGAAAATGCATGTATGGATGAGAGAGATTTAGGGTAAGGAGAGGGAGGTTATACCTATCGTCCTTGTGTTTGTGTATGAGGCTTGAATATTTGAGTGTTTGAATTTGAGAGTGAGTGGGATTTGGGAAAATAATTAAGAGAAAAAGCTGACAATTCTAGAGAATTCTCACTGTTTTCTCCCTATTTTCGCCAAGGTGCAGTTGTGAAATGTGTTGTGTCTCTTTATTTCTGAGACGAAGGGCTTAATTTATAGGCCTCTGAAAATTCCAATGTCATCCGCGCGGACCATAGTGGAAGCGTGCACTGTTCATTAAATGCAGCTCCAGGCTTTGGACACAAGGAATATCTTTTGAAAATTCAAACGGGTTGCTGTTTTTCAGCTTACCAGATTCGGATTTTTCCAATTTCTTTTCTTTTTAAGATTCTTTTCTTGGTTTATCTTTAAATAGCAATGCCTACTTTACCCTTGCTTTGTTAGAAAAGTTAGGAATTGTTAGAAATGTTAGGAATGTTAAGACTTTCGTTAATTTTCTAACGAAAATGCTAACAACTCAAATTGGAGCACTTACAGTAGCCCCTCGGCGACGGTGCTTTCGAAGGAAGCGGGGTCGTCGATAAGAGTAAGGCTCCATATTTGACAAGATGGAAAGGGGTGACCAAAGTGGTCGAGCGGCTGAACCTAGTGGTAGGCTACCTACGTATCTCGAATGGGAATCAAGCCGGTCGTAGTTCGGGTCTTTGACCCTGGAGTGACTGTTTTAGGATGTCAACCTGGCGAGCGAGTTCTGCAGTCGGTTGCTGAAAGAAACTCTGCTGGGGATAAGAGATGACCATTTTGGTCTGATGGTTAAAGTTGTATATCCGCTCTGCTAGGGATAGGAATGATCGTTTTGGTCTGATGGTTGAACCTAATGATAGGCTTCCTACGTATCCTTAAGAGGAATCAAGCCAGTTGTAGTTCGGGTCTGTGACCCTGGAATGACTATTTTGAGGCGTCAACCTGGTAATGATGGTGTTTTAGGTGCCTCAAACCTTGAAGATGATGGCATTTTAGGTGCCTCGGACCTTGATGATGGCGTTTTAGGTGCCTCAAACCTTGGCGATGATAGCTTTTTAGGTGCCTCGGACCTTGATGATGATGGCTTTTTAGGTGCCTCGGACCTCGATGATAATGGCTTTTTAGGTGCCTCGGACCTCGATTTGAAATGTTTTCCCTTAATGGTTTGGGATGGATGGTCCTTCGGTGGACTTCGTCTGCTGCCGAAGGAGAGGGTGACTGTTTTGGTCGGGTGGCTAGACCTATGGTAGGCTACCTACGTATCCTTAAGAGGAATCAAGCCAATCGTAGTTCGAAACGCTGCTGGGGGGTTTCGTTGGAGAAAAATCGAGCTTACGTTTTACGGCCATCGATGATAATGAGGAAAGAAACGGGATTCCATTGACTTCGTTGGGGATTTTGTTAGCTTTTGCTGGGGAAATTGGACTTACGTTTTACTGCCAGTGATGATTTTGATGAAAGAGACGGGATTCCGTTATCTTTCTCGGAGAAATCAGACTTACGTTTGACTGCCATTTGATGATTTTGATGAAAGAAACAGGATTCCGTTATCTTTCTCGGAGAAATTGGACTTACGTTTTACTGCCGTTGATGATTTTGATGAAAGAGACGGGATTCCGTTATCTTTCTCGAGGAAATTGGACTTACGTTTGACTGCCGTTGATGATTTTGATGAAAGAAACGGATTCCGTTATCTTTCTCGGAGAAATCGAACTTACGTTTGACTGCCGTTGATGATTTTGATGAAAGAAACGGGATTCCGTTATCTTTCTCGGAGAAATTGGACTTACGTTTGACTGCCGTTGATGATTTTGATGAAAGAAACGGGATTCCGTTATCTTTCTCGGGGAAATCGGACTTACGTTTGACTGCCGTTGATGATTTTGATGAAAGAAACGGGATTCCGTTATCTTTCTCGGGGAAATCGGACTTACGTTTGACTGCCGTTGATGATTTTGATGAAAGAAACAGGATTCCGTTATCTTTCTCAGAGAAATCGGACTTATGTTTGACTGCCGTTGATGATTTTGTTGAAAGAAACGGGATACCGTTATCTTTCTCGGGGAAATCGGACTTACGTTTGACTGTCGTTGATGATTTTGATGAAAGAAACGGGATTCCGTTATCTTTCTCGGGGAAATCGGACTTACGTTTGACTGCCGTTGATGATTTTGATGAAAGAAACGGGATTCCGTTATCTTTCTGAGAAATCGGACTTACGTTTGACCGCCGTTGATGATTTTGATGAAAGAAACGGGATTCCGTTATCTTTCTGAGAAATCGGACTTACATTTGACCGCCGTTGATGATTTTGATGAAAGAGACGGGATTCCGTTATCTTTCTGAGAAATCGGACTTACGTTTGACTCGCCGTTGATGATTTTGATGAAAGAAACGGGATTCCGTTATCTTTTTTGGAGAAATCGGACTTACGTTTGACCGCCGTTGATGATTTTGATGAAAGAGACGGATTCCGTTATCTTTCTGAGAAATCGGACTTACGTTTGACTGCCGTTGATGATTTTGATGAAAGAGACGGGATTCCGTTATCTTTCTGAGAAATCGGACTTACGTTTGACTGCCGTTGATGATTTTGATGAAAGAGACGGATTCCGTTATCTTTCTCTGAGAAATCGGACTTACGTTTGACTGCCGTTGATGATTTTGATGAAAGAAACGGGATTCCGTTATCTTTCTGAGAAATCGGACTTACGTTTGACTCGCCGTTGATGATTTTGATGAAAGAAACGGGATTCCGTTATCTTTCTCGAGAAATCGGACTTACGTTTGATCGCCGTTGATGATTTTGATGAAAGAAACGGGATTCCGTTATCTTTCTCGAGAAATCGGACTTACGTTTGACTCGCCGTTGATGATTTTGATGAAAGAAACGGGATTCCGTTATCTTTCTCGAGAAATCGGACTTACGTTTGACCGCCGTTGATGATTTTGATGAAAGAAACGGGATTCCGTTATCTTTCTCGGGAAATCGGACTTACGTTTGATCGCCGTTGATGATTTTGATGAAAGAAACGGATTCCGTTATCTTTCTCGAGAAATCGGACTTACGTTTGATCGTCGTTGATGATTTTGATGAAAGAAACGGGATTCCATTATCTTTCTCGAAGAAATCGGACTTACGTTTGACTGTCGTTGATAATTTTGATGAAAGAAACGGGATTCCGTTATCTTTCTCGGGGAAATCGAACTTACGTTTGACTGCCGTTGATGATTTTGATGAAAGAAACGAGATTCCGTTATCTTTCTGAGAAATCGGACTTACGTTTGACTCCGTTGATGATTTTGATGAAAGAAACGGGATTCCGTTATCTTTCTGAGAAATCGGACTTACATTTGACTCGCCGTTGATGATTTTGATGAAAGAGACGGGATTCCGTTATCTTTCTGGAGAAATCGGACTTACGTTTGACTCGCCGTTGATGATTTTGATGAAAGAAACGGGATTCCGTTATCTTTCTCGAGAAATCGGACTTACGTTTGACTCGCGTTGATGATTTTGATGAAAGAGACGGGATTCCGTTATCTTTCTGAGAAATCGGACTTACGTTTGACTCGCCGTTGATGATTTTGATGAAAGAAACGGATTCCGTTATCTTTCTGAGAAATCGGACTTACGTTTGACTCGCCGTTGATGATTTTGATGAAAGAAACGGATTCCGTTATCTTTCTCGGGAAATCGGACTTACGTTTGACTCGCCGTTGATGATTTTGATGAAAGAAACGGGATTCCGTTATCTTTCTCTGAGAAATCGGACTTACGTTTGACTCGCGTTGATGATTTTGATGAAAGAGACGGATTCCGTTATCTTTCTCGAGAAATCGGACTTACGTTTGACCGCCGTTGATGATTTTGATGAAAGAAACGGATTCCGTTATCTTTCTCGAGAAATCGGACTTACGTTTGACCGCCGTTGATGATTTTGATGAAAGAAACGGGATTCCGTTATCTTTCTGAGAAATCGGACTTACGTTTGACTGCCGTTGATGATTTTGATGAAAGAAACGGGATTCCGTTATCTTTCTCGAGAAATCGGACTTACGTTTGACCGCCGTTGATGATTTTGATGAAAGAAACGGATTCCGTTATCTTTCTCGGGAAATCGGACTTACGTTTGACCGCCGTTGATGATTTTGATGAAAGAAACGGGATTCCGTTATCTTTCTGAGAAATCGGACTTACGCTTTGACCGCCGTTGATGATTTTGATGAAAGAAACGGATTCCGTTATCTTTCTCGAGAAATCGGACTTACGTTTGACCGCCGTTGATGATTTTGATGAAAGAAACGGATTCCGTTATCTTTCTCTGAGAAATCGGACTTACGTTTGACTCGCCGTTGATGATTTTGATGAAAGAAACGGGATTCCGTTATCTTTCTCTGAGAAATCGGACTTACGTTTGATCGCCGTTGATGATTTTGATGAAAGAGACGGATTCCGTTATCTTTCTGAGAAATCGGACTTACGTTTGACTCGCCGTTGATGATTTTGATGAAAGAGACGGGATTCCGTTATCTTTCTCGGAGAAATCGGACTTACGTTTGACTCGCCGTTGATGATTTTGATGAAAGAAACGGATTCCGTTATCTTTCTCTGAGAAATCGGACTTACGTTTGACCGCCGTTTGATGATTTTGATGAAAGAAAACGGATTCCGTTATCTTTCTCGAGAAATCGACTTACGTTTGACTCGCCGTTGATGATTTTGATGAAAGAAACGGATTCCGTTATCTTTCTCGGAGAAATCGGACTTACGTTTGACCGCCGTTGATGATTTTGATGAAAGAAACGGGATTCCGTTATCTTTCTCGAGAAATCGGACTTACGTTTGACTCGCCGTTGATGATTTTGATGAAAGAAACGGATTCCGTTATCTTTCTGAGAAATCGGACTTACGTTTGACTGCCGTTGATGATTTTGATGAAAGAAACGGGATTCCGTTATCTTTCTGAGAAATCGGACTTACGTTGATCGCCGTTGATGATTTTGATGAAAGAAACGGGATTCCGTTATCTTTCTCGAGAAATCGGACTTACGTTTGACCGCCGTTGATGATTTTGATGAAAGAAACGGATTCCGTTATCTTTCTCGAGAAATCGGACTTACGTTTGACTCGCCGTTGATGATTTTGATGAAAGAAACGGGATTCCGTTATCTTTCTGAGAAATCGGACTTACGTTTGACCGCCGTTGATGATTTTGATGAAAGAAACGGGATTCCGTTATCTTTCTGAGAAATCGGACTTACGTTTGACCGCCGTTGATGATTTTGATGAAAGAAACGGGATTCCGTTATCTTTCTCGAGAAATCGGACTTACGTTTGACTCGCCGTTGATGATTTTGATGAAAGAAACGGGATTCCGTTATCTTTCTGAGAAATCGGACTTACGTTTGACTGCCGTTGATGATTTTGATGAAAGAGACGGGATTCCGTTATCTTTCTCAGAAAAGTCGGACTTACGTTTGACTGCCGTTGATGATTTTGATGAAAGAAAAGTGGATTCCGTTATCTTTCTGAGAAATCGGACTTACGTTTGACTCGCCGTTGATGATTTTGATGAAAGAGACGGGATTCCGTTATCTTTCTGGGAAATCGGACTTACGTTTGACCGCCGTTGATGATTTTGATGAAAGAAACGGGATTCCGTTATCTTTCTGAGAAATCGGACTTACGTTTGACCGCCGTTGATGATTTTGATGAAAGAAACGGGATTCCGTTATCTTTCTCGAGAAATCGGACTTACGTTTGACCGCCGTTGATGATTTTGATGAAAGAAACGGGATTCCGTTATCTTTCTCGAAAAATCGGACTTACGTTTGACGGCCGTTGATGATTTTGATGAAAGAAACGGGATTCCGTTATCTTTCTCGGAGAAATCGGACTTACGTTTGACGATCGCCGATGATTTTGATGAAAGAGACGGGATTCATCTTTCTGAGAAATCGGACTTACGTTTGACCGCCGTTGATGATTTTGATGAAAGAAACGGGATTCCGTTATCTTTCTCGAGAAATCGGACTTACGTTTGACTCGCCATTTGATGATTTTGATGAAAGAGACGGATTCCGTTATCTTTCTGAGAAATCGGACTTACGTTTGACTCGTTGATGATTTTGATGAAAGAAACGGATTCCGTTATCTTTCTCGAGAAATCGGACTTACGCTTTGACTCGCCGTTGATGATTTTGATGAAAGAAACGGGATTCCGTTATCTTTCTCGGGAAATCGGACTTACGTTTGACTGCCGTTGATGATTTTGATGAAAGAAACGGGATTCCGTTATCTTTCTCGGAGGAAATCGGACTTACGTTTGACCGCCGTTGATGATTTTGATGAAAGAAACGGGATTCCGTTATCTTTCTGAGAAATCGGACTTACGTTTGACTCGCCGTTGATGATTTTGATGAAAGAAATGGGATTCCGTTATCTTTCTCTGAGAAATCGGACTTACGTTTGACTGCCGTTGATGATTTTGATGAAAGAAACGGGATTCCGTTATCTTTCTGAGAAATCGGACTTACGTTTGACTCGCCATTTGATGATTTTGATGAAAGAGACGGATTCCGTTATCTTTCTGAGAAATCGGACTTACGTTTGATCGCCGTTGATGATTTTGATGAAAGAAACGGGATTCCGTTATCTTTCTGAGAAATCGGACTTACGTTTGACTCGCCGTTGATGATTTTGATGAAAGAAACGGGATTCCGTTATCTTTCTGAGAAATCGGACTTACGTTTGACTCGCCGTTGATGATTTTGATGAAAGAAACGGATTCCGTTATCTTTCTCGAGAAATCGGACTTACGTTTGACTCGCCGTTGATGATTTTGATGAAAGAAACGGATTCCGTTATCTTTCTCGAGGAAATCGGACTTACGTTGACCGCCGTTGATGATTTTGATGAAAGAAACGGGATTCCGTTATCTTTCTCGAAGAAATCGGACTTACGTATTACTGCCGTTGATGATTTTGATGAAAGAAACGGGATTCCGTTATCTTTCTCGAGGAAATCGGACTTACGTTTGACTGCCGTTGATGATTTTGATGAAAGAGACGGGATTCCGTTATCTTTCTCGGAAAAATCGGACTTACGTTTGACTGCCGTTGATGATTTTGATGAAAGAAACGGGATTCCGTTATCTTTCTCAAAAAAATCGGACTTACGTTTGACTGTCGTTGATGATTTTGATGAAAGTGACGGGATTCAAAAATCTTTCTCGGAGAAATCGGACTTATGTTTGACTGCCGTTGATGATTTTGATGAAAGAAACGGGTCGGACTTACGTTTGACTGCCGTTGATGATTTTGATGAAAGAAAGGGGATTCCGTTATCTTTCTGTTCGGTCGAAACCTAACGGTTTATTTTATATCCGCAAGCGCACGGGCTATTGTAATATAGCGGGTGCAAGTACGAGTCGATCCCACAGAGACAGGGTTTACTTAAGGGATATTTTTGTCTTTTAGAAAATATAGAAAGGATTGGGGGGTAGATAAAATTTGTTTTTAGAATAATAGAGAGATCATAAACAGAAAATACTTTTAATTTAAATCTTATAAAACGAAGCATTCTTGGGATTGGAAATCATACACATAATCTTATTCATCAAATTGTCATTGTCTTAGAAATAAAAGGTTTTCATAAAAAGCAAGGATGGTATGTTAGGCCTACGCTATTTCGGGCTAGGACAATAGCGTTTGTATTCTTCACTAATTATGTCCTAACTGTTTGAGAAATCCGTTTATGTTTGCCCCCGCCCTGTCACAAACGGGCATTCCGGCTTATCTCTAGCTGACCATAATTAGTAAGAATCCATTAAGGACGGAAGTCAACATACTTTCCATTAAAGGAACATCCCTAGGCCATTGAACTACTCTCGTGATCAATAAACCTAGTTTCTTTATATGGTTCCGTCAATTGAGATTCTCCGCTAGGTACTTCTCTCAATTGATCGAATCATACAAATTGGATATCGCCAATAAGTAAGGCATTTAGAGAATAATATAAAGAGATTGTTTTAGATGAAGAAAGAAGACAAGACTAATCATTTTTAGATGATGAATAAGCATGCTTTTGAAGTTTCCAACCCCAAGAATATGGGGATTACTCACAAGCCATTTATAATATATAAGCAATTAAAATAAGAGATTGAGTAAGAAAGACTTATGATGAACAAATGCTGGAAATAATGCTTCACTTTTATTGCTCTTCTTCCAAAGTGACTTCAAGAACAAAATAATGACTTGATCTTCAAATCTCCTTGGAAATTGTTATCACAAGTATTTGTGTTTTCTATCTATCTAATATCGTAGTTTCTCTCTAATAATTCGTCTTTAAGACTGATCACTAGGGTCCTATTTATAAAAAGGAGGGAACTCTTCAATCAGGTGCAACCAAAAGGTGCCTTTACGTCTGCAGTCGCGTTTTGCACGGCCGCGTCAAGGAAGTTGCACGGCCGTGTGACCCTTGGCGCCAGATTTGAATTTAAGTCTTGACACTTCGCACGGCCGCTCCTATATAAGCTGCACGGCCGCTCCATAAGATGACACGGCGCTCCCTCTTCAAGACACGGCCACTCTATAATTTAGGGCCAAAAATGGCCTCGAAAAGGCCAAGTGCACGGCCGCTCCATCTTTGCCGCACGGCCGCTTCTCTGTCTGAATTTTAACTTTGTGTGCTTGATTTGGTTGGTGCTCTCCCAAGTCTTTTGCCTTGAAGTGTCCAAGTATCCTTTTGATAAAAATGAACCTAAAACCTATCTTAAAAAGCAAGAAAAATACCAAAAGCGTAAAATCTAGAAAATAAGGAAAAGGAACTAAAAAGTATATGAAATGAAATGAGAAATGATGATTTATGCAATAAAAAGTATATAAAAATAAGGATAAATGACTATATAATAGTCACTTATCAAACTCCCCACACTTAAACCTTTGCTTGTCCCCAAGCAAACTTAGAATGAAATATGGAGAGGGAGAAAAATATGATTGATCCCTCAGAAATAAAGTAGCAAGGCTTTGAATGCCTTGTAGATAATGCCTTTTATCTATCTAATCATATTTTGAATACCTTTTAAAAATTTATTTTAGGAAGAAATATTTTAGGGATATTTTAAAGAGATAAAATGCAAGACAATAACCTAGTATAGCATATATAGAATTTTGACCAAGTAAAGCATGCTAGAAGGAAGAATCTTCTTGGTAGGAAAAGCTATCACTTTTTAGAGTGATTTTTTTAGAAAAGATGAATTTTATTTCTTTAAGATGTACAAGAGAAGGTATAGACATTTTATTCACAATTTAGAAGTTCCGAAGAATTGTATTACATTCTTGAATCACAAGGGTGAAGAATGGGTGATGGTAGTGGAAAAATCTCGTCAAAGTCAAACAAATTTATCTTATTTTTGTACGTGTTATATTTTTGCAAAAGACCTAAGTTATTCTTGATCCTTTCAAGTAGGAGACATTGTGGTCGCGAGCCCCATGTTCCTAATACTTAGATCAATAATACTTTTGGATATTATTTCCGTTTTGGCAAGGAAGCATCGTCGCAGCGAACGCCGTGCCCCGAGTTACTTAGGAGATAATAGGTTTCTTTTTGCTTTTAAGGTTTGGTGACCATTGTCACTCTTTTATTAATAAGATAGAAGTGTTTTTCTTTGACTTGATTTGAAAATGGGAGGATGGAATTTATGAAAGGGTGTGATTCAAGTGATGCAAACAAAAAGGTGCTTCTAAAAAGGTGCTTCTAAAAAGGGAATAAATATCTAATAAAGATAAAAAAATGTACAATCTTAAAAGAATATATTCAAAATTTGCATATATAACCAAGCATAAAAGAATTCCTTTCTAATCAAATGCATTTTCCTTGATGAGATTCTATATTGTGCTATACCAACTC
Organism: Adenophora triphylla var. japonica; assembly: GCA_022495995.1. Taxonomy (NCBI): domain Eukaryota; kingdom Viridiplantae; phylum Streptophyta; class Magnoliopsida; order Asterales; family Campanulaceae; genus Adenophora; species Adenophora triphylla. The sequence goes on from JAFEMH010007230.1 coordinate 75,612, forward strand.
ATGAGGCTTTCAATTATTTCCTAAAAAGATCCCTTATACTTTTCCTTTTTATAGATTTCTAAGTGTATAGAAAATATGAGAGGAAAGATAAAGGCATTTATACTAGGGCAAATGGCAAGCATAAAGATAATGATTTTTGATCATCATAGGGATTTTTTTTTATATACGATTATACATGCATAAAAGAAAAAAATGCAACTAAGTTAAAAAAAAAGAAAAATTATACTAGAAAGCAGTTAAATCTATACTAGAAAGCGAAAAATAAAGCGAAAAATAAAAGGATAGATTTACCCCCCCACACTTGAAATGAACATTGTCCTCAATGTTTCAAGGAACAATGCCAAATCCCGGGAGGGTAAAGGAAAAAACTTACTAAAACGGTGGTGGTGGTGGAAAGTTGTCCCAATAGTTTGCCCCATAGTTGTAAATGTCGTCAATCCTTCCTTGAAGCGGCCGTGCAGCAAAGATGGAGCGGCCGTGCACTTGGCCTTTTTCAGGCCATTTTTGGCCCTAAATTATAGAGTGGCCGTGTCTTGAAGAGGGAGCGCCCGTGTCATCTTATGGAGCGGCCGTGCAGCTTATATAGGAGCGGCCGTGCGAAGTGTCAAGACTTAAATTCAAATCTGGCGCCAAGGGTCACACGGCCGTGCAACTTCCTTGACGCGGCCGTGCAAAACGCGACTGCAGACGTAAAGGCACCTTTTGGTTGCACCTGATTGAAGAGTTCCCTCCTTTTTATAAATAGGACCCTAGTGATCAGTCTTAAAGACGAATTATTAGAGAGAAACTACTGATATTAGATAGATAGAAAACACAAATACTTGTGATAACAATTTCCAAGGAGATTTGAAGATCAAGTCATTATTTTGTTCTTGAAGTCACTTTGGAAGAAGAGCAATAAAAGTGAAGCATTATTTCCAGCATTTGTTCATCATAAGTCTTTCTTACTCAATATCTTATTTTAATTGCTTATATATTATAAATGGCTTGTGAGTAATCCCCCATATTCTTGGGGTTGGAAACTCAAAAGCATGCTTATTCATCATCTAAAAATGATTAGTCTTGTCTTCTTTCTTCATCTAAAACAATCTCTTTATATTATTCTCTAAATGCCTTACTTATTGGCGATATCCAATTTGTATGATTCAACTCAATTGAGAGAAGTACCTAGCGGAGAATCTCAATTGACGGAACCATATAAAGAAACTAGGTTTATTGATCACGAGAGTAGTTCAATGGCCTAGGGATGTTCCTTTAATGGAAAGTATGTTGACTTCCGTCCTTAATGGATTCTTACTAATTATGGTCAGCTAGAGATAAGCCGGAATGCCCGTTTGTGACAGTATGGGGCAAACATAAACGGATTTCTCAAACAGTTAGGACATAATTATTGAAGAATACAAACGCTATTGTCCTAGCCCGAAATAGCGTAGGCCTAACATACCATCCTTGCTTTTTATGAAAACCTTTTATTTCTAAGACAATGACAATTTGATGAATAAGATTATGTGTATGATTTCCAATCCCAAGAATGCTTCGTTTTATAAGATTTAAATTAAAAGTATTTTCTGTTTATGGGCAAACATTTGATCGAACCTTTGGTAGAAGTCGGGTGGCAATGGGGCTTGAATCTCTTCTTCTTCTTCTTCTTGGCCTTCTCCTCCAATGGCATTTGGGAATATCCAAGTCTCGGGCTCTCTTATCCGGATGGTGGGGAGATTATTGCTTGGGAGTACAATGTAGGGCGTTTTATCCGCTCCTACTAACCAATTATACTCATTATTCCCTCTTACCGAAATGAGTTGCATAGTTCGAAGAGTTGGAATATCCAGTTTTGTTGACCCTCTCACCTCAACCCACTCATTTGGAATTTCAAAATTGAAGTGTTTGGCAAAAAGAGTAACTATTCCTCCCATATGAATTTCTCCATTAAAGGTGGGAGAAACAATGTCACCAATCAATTCAAAGAAGAAATTGCAAAGGTTCATCCTTCTTCGCTCCCAAACAAAACTCCATAAAACAAACAACTCCTTTCTATTCACGGTTCCCTTATCTTCCCTAGCAAAGATGGTACAAGCGAACATCCTATGTATGAGGCGGAGGGATGGGTGAATGATAGAAGAAGCTTTGGCACTTCGGGAAGTATAGGATGGAAGGCCGGTAATTTGGTTCCAAAAAACAGTCTCATTGTATTCAATGGGCATGTCGGGAAAAGACTCCGTTTGGAAAGATAACCCCAAAATTCTACTAATCTCAGCCCCGGTCAAATGAAGCTCTCTTCCACCAAGGCGAAAGTCCAAATGGAATTGATTAAAAACTCTTCCTGTCACTCTACAATTTTCCTCCACAATTTTCACCTTTAATGTACTCAGAAATTCTAAGGTAAGGACCTCATAGGTTTTCTCATGCCTACGAAGGAAGCTATCGAGATCTTATTCCCATAAAAAGAGTAAGAGCGTCCCCATAAATTCCTAATGCTCTCAGGGCAAGCCTATCAGAAATCGTGGGTTGGCCTAATCCTTTTTGAACTCAAGGCAACAAAACGTGCCGTCTCCTTGAGTTCTAAAATCAATCCCCAAAGTATTGAGAGTAGGATTCAAGTTAGAGGAAGATCCTTGCTCCTTTCGAGACTTCTTCGTTACTCTCTCTCTGCAGCCTTTCCTTTCCCTTTGGTAGCCATTATCTCAAAACCCAGAAAAATTGAAAGACAAGAGAGATGAAGGAGTTCTTACCCGAAGAAATTGCTGAGTAAACCCGAAATCTTTGATGCACAGCCACTGAAATGTCCAAGAGCTTCCTCCTTAACCTTAATCTTGAGCAATCCCTTCGAATTTCATGAAATGGGTGAAGGGTTTTGGTATTTTCGGAATTGGGGTTTTAGGAGGGTTTTTGGACTGATTTTGGTGGTGGAGGAGGGATTTTCTGAGGAATTTAGGAGGATTGAGGGTTGAATTGTGAGTAAAAATGGTGTAGGAGTGGGTATTTAAAGTGGATGGGGCGGAGGTTTTGAGGGAGAAAGGTTGAAGATGAAGTAAATGAGGGAGGAGGGGAAAAGCTGCGTCTTTTGACTGGAACGACGCAACTCCCTAGACGTTTTGCACGGCCGTGTTAAGGAACTTGCACGGCCGTGTCCCTTTTACTGAGTCAACACGTCCCAACTCGATATGAACTGCACGGCCGCTCCAAGATGAGCTGCACGGCCGTGCGAACTAAATTTCACCATTTTTAAATCTTTTTCCCTGTAAAATAAAGTTAGCACAAACAAATATAAAAACTAAAAAAATAAAAATAAAATGAAAATAAGACACAAATAATCCATCGGTTACCATCCCGATGATGCTTGTTTTAGGTCCTTAGCTTGACCCCTTCCCGGTAGTAGGAGATGCATGATATTTGGTTGGCCTTTTGTCATTGACAACTTGCCATTGCCCTCCTTCCGGGGTAATGAGTATTTTCTGCGGTAGACATTTCTTCCATCCCGATTTCTTGGGTAGAACAAGTGACCTATAGTCTTTGCACTTTCGAAAACTCGAAGTGACCTCCGTCTTTGTTCTTTTTGACTTTTTCACTGCATTGTTAGTTTTGGGACATGCAGAAATATCTAAAATATCATTGCAAATCAAAGGTTCAATATTTATGAGATCATTTTTTATTTCTTCCTTTGATTTTGTTTTCTCACCCATTAAATCTTCTTCACTAGGAATCCAATTTTCTTCGCTAGGGGTGTAGGTCTCTTCAATTGGGGTCCAATCTTCTTTACTAGGAGTATAGGCCTCTAGATAGGGATCTTCGAGAACTGGCTTATGCATACTAAATTCGACCCTTTCTTTCCCTATATTTAGGGAAAATATGCCATTTTCACATCTATAATTGCCCCCGCAAAGGGCAAGAAATGGCCTTCCTAAGATGACGGGAATATAATGATCTTCCGCCATATCCAAGATAACAAAGTCGGCTTGAGGGGATGATTAAGTTCCCTACTCGACAAGGCAAATTTTCCATAATACCAACGGGGTATTGAACGGATCGGTCTGCCAATTGGAGAGTTATGGTTGTGGGTCTGAGTTCCCCTATACCAAGCTTCTCGCTAACCGATAATGGCATTATACTGACGCTTGCTCCTAAGTCAAGGACAGCATTATCTATGTTTATTCTGCCAACACAACAAGGAATGGTGAATGTACCTGGATCCTTTAATTTTGGAGGATCTTTATTTTGCAAAACGGCGCTTACCTCCTCCGCTAACATAACATTCTCATTTTCTTTTAGCCTTTCTTTTTCAAAAATTAACTTTTTTAAAGGTTTAACGGCTAAAGGCATATCTTCATCTTTTCTAAAATAAGGAATGTTAACATTAATGGCATCCAAGTTATCAAGGAATTCATTATAATCCTTGCCTTTTTCTCTAGGGGATTCCGTCCCCAAACTAGTCTCAATCATCGGAGGGATTGGACTGTAATTATTTCTAGGGCATTCGTTTTTCTTTTCTTGCTCATCCCTAGTTTTTACCACATTAACTTGCTCATTTGGCCTTTGAGGTTGACCGGGAAGACTCCCTTGTGGTCTATTCAATGGGGTAGCCTGTTGAGCTTGTTGGGTTTCTAGCATCTTATTATGCGCTGCCAAGTTATCAAACCTAGCATTTAGCAATTTAAAACATTCCCTAAATTCATTATTGATCTTTTCTTGGGAATTTTTATTTTCCACTACAAAATCCATTATAAGATCTAATTTAGATTTAGGGGGAAAGGTACTTGCATTGTTGTTGAAATTCTTAGGTGCAAATCCCGGAGGTTGTGTAGATGATTGCGGGTTAAGAACGTTGTTATTCTTGTAGGAAAAATTGGGGTGATTCCTCCACTCGGGATTGTATGTATTAGAATACATCCCCCCTTTTTGCCCAAAATAATTAACGAAGTTCACTTGATCGTTAGAGGTAACGTCAAGTAACTCGCAGTTATCCGTACTATGTGAGTTAGACCCACATAGTTCGCATACCACATTTACACTAGCAATGGGATTGACATTAAGATTTTCAAACTTTTTCAAAAAGCATGTCAACTTTAGAGGAGAGAAGAGTAACCGCATCGGCATTATATTTACCGGGCGTACCTTGTTGCCGCTCCTCTCGCTTGACCATTGGTAATGGTTCAATGCAATGTTTTCGATAAGGTCGTACGCCTCATCGACTCCTTTGTTCATCAACGCTCCTCCTGCAGCGGCATCAATGGTCTCTCTTGTTTTGAAAATGAGACCGTTGTAGAAGGTGTGAACAATCAACCACTTTTCTAGCCCGTGGTGGGGGCACATTCTGAGAAGTTCCTTGAACCGTTCCCATGCATCATACAAAGTTTCACTATCTGTTTGACAGAAGTTAGTGATCTTTGTTCGTATCTGGCGATCTTGCTTGGTGGGAAAAATCGACCAAGGAATGCTTCTTGAATTTGGTCCCATGTTGTCAATGAATTCTGGGGGACCGAATTCAACCATTGTTTCGCCTTATCCTTGAGTGAAAATGGAAAAAGACGCATCCGGATTGCTTCCACCGTAACACCTTGAATACGTGTAGTATCACAATATTCAAGAAATGTTTGGATGTGTAGATGGGGATCTTCGAAGGCAGTGCCGCTGTATTGGTTATTCATAACCATGTGCAATAATTGCGGCTTTATCTCAAAGTTTGCCGCTCCGGCATTCGGCACAACAATAGGGGATCTAGTTCCCGGGGTACTTGGGTTAACAAAGTCCCGTAGGGTCCTAGCAGGTATTTGCGGTTCTCCATCCATGTGTTTTCGTAGAGTTTCTCTAAATCTTCTTAATCTTTCGTGAAAGCTTCTTTCGGGTTCCGGATCAAAGTTATCAACAAATGTCCGAGACCGTTTCATAAACTACAAGAAAAACACTTGAAGAAAAATTAAACGTAATGCAGTTATAGGACAGGAAAGCAAAATACTAAAAACAAAATAAAAACTAAAAATTTGTAGTAAAGACAAAAATAAAAAGTAAACCGTTGTCCCCGCAACGGCGCCAAAACTTGTTCGGTCGAAACCTAACGGTTTATTTTATATCCGCAAGCGCACGGGCTATTGTAATATAGCGGGTGCAAGTACGAGTCGATCCCACAGAGACAGGGTTTACTTAAGGGATATTTTTGTCTTTTAGAAAATATAGAAAGGATTGGGGGTAGATAAAATTTATTTTTAGAATAATAGAGAGATCATAAACGTAAAAATACTTTTAATTTAAATCTTATAAAACGAAGCATTCTTGGGATTGGAAATCATACACATAATCTTATTCATCAAATTGTCATTGTCTTAGAAATAAAAGGTTTTCATAAAAAGCAAGGATGGTATGTTAGGCCTACGCTATTTCGGGCTAGGACAATAGCGTTTGTATTCTTCACTAATTATGTCCTAAGCCGTTTGAGAAATCCGTTTATGTTTGCCCCCGCCCGTCACAAACGGGCATTCCGGCTTATCTCTAGCTGACCATAATTAGTAAGAATCCATTAAGGACGGAAGTCAACATACTTTCCATTAAAGGAACATCCCTAGGCCATTGAACTACTCTCGTGATCAATAAACCTAGTTTCTTTATATGGTTCCGTCAATTGAGATTCTCCGCTAGGTACTTCTCTCAATTGATCGAATCATACAAATTGGATATCGCCAATAAGTAAGGCATTTAGAGAATAATATAAAGAGATTGTTTTAGATGAAGAAAGAAGACAAGACTAATCATTTTTAGATGATGAATAAGCATGCTTTTGAGTTTCCAACCCCAAGAATACGGGGATTACTCACAAGCCATTTATAATATATAAGCAATTAAAATAAGAGATTGAGTAAGAAAGACTTATGATGAACAAATGCTGGAAATAATGCTTCACTTTTATTGCTCTTCTTCCAAAGTGACTTCAAGAACAAAATAATGACTTGATCTTCAAATCTCCTTGGAAATTGTTATCACAAGTATTTGTGTTTTCTATCTATCTAATATCAGTAGTTTCTCTCTAATAATTCGTCTTTAAGACTGATCACTAGGGTCCTATTTATAAAAAGGAGGGAACTCTTCAATCGGGTGCAACCAAAAGGTGCCTTTACGTCTGCAGTCGCGTTTTGCACGGCCGCGTCAAGGAAGTTGCACGGCCGTGTGACCCTTGGCGCCAGATTTGAATTTAAGTCTTGACACTTCGCACGGCCGCTCCTATATAAGCTGCACGGCCGCTCCATAAGATGACACGGGCGCTCCCTCTTCAAGACACGGCCACTCTATAATTTAGGGCCAAAAATGGCCTGAAAAAGGCCAAGTGCACGGCCGCTCCATCTTTGCTGCACGGCCGCTCTGTCTGAATTTTAACTTTGTGTGCTTGATTTGGTTGGTGCTCTCCCAAGTCTTTTGCCTTGAAGTGTCCAAGTATCCTTTTGATAAAAATGAACCTAAAACCTATCTTAAAAAGCAAGAAAAATACCAAAAGCGTAAAATCTAGAAAATAAGGAAAAGGAACTAAAAAGTATATGAAATGAAATGAGAAATGATGATTTATGCAATAAAAAGTATATAAAAATAAGGATAAATGACTATATAATAGTCACTTATCACTTTCTCGGGGAAATCGGACTTACGTTTGACTGCCGTTGATGATTTTGATGAAAGAAACGGGATTCCGTTATCTTTCTCGGGGAAATCGGACTTACGTTTGACTGCCGTTGATGATTTTGATTAAAGAAACGGGATTCCGTTATCTTTCTCGGGGAAATCGGACTTACGTTTGACAGCCGTTGATGATTTTGAAGAAAGAAACGGGATTCCGTTATCTTTCTCGGAGAAATCGGACATACGTTTGACTGCCGTTGATGATTTTGATGAAAGAGACGGGATTCCTTTATCTTTCTCAGGGAAATCGGAATTACGTTTGACTGCCGTTGATGATTTTGATGAAAGAGACGGGATTTCGTTATCTTTCTCGGGGAAATCGGACTTACGTTTGACTGCCGTTGATGATTTTGATGAAAGAGACGGGATTCCGTTATCTTTCCCGGAGAAATCGGACTTACGTTTGACTGCCGTTTGATGATTTTGATGAAAGAAACGGGATTCCGTTATCGTTCTTGGGGAAATCGGACTTACGTTTGACTGCCGTTGATGATTTTGATGAAAGAGAGGGGATTCCGTTATCTTTCTCGGGGAAATCGGACTTACGTTTGACTGCCGTTTGATGATTTTGATGAAAGAAACGGGATTCCGTTATCTTTCTCGGAGAAATCGGACTTACGTTTTACTGCCGTTGATGATTTTGATAAAAGAAACGGGATTCCGTTATCTTTCTCGAGGAAATCGGACTTACGTTTGACTGCCGTTGATGATTTTGATGAAAGAGACGGGATTCCGTTATCTTTCTCGAAGAAATCGGACTTACGTTTGACTGCCGTTGATGATTTTGATGAAAGAAACGGGATTCCGTTATCTTTCTCAGAGAAATCGGACTTACGTTTGTCTGTCGTTGATGATTTTGATGAAAGAGACGGGATTCAAAAATCTTTCTCGGAGAAATCGGACTTACGATTGACTGCCGTTGATGATTTTGATGAAAGAAACGGGATTCCGTTATCTTTCTCGGAGAAATCGGACTTACGTTTGACTGCCGTTGATGATTTTGATGAAAGAGACGGAATTCCGTTATCTTTCTCGGGGAAATCGGACTTACGTTTGGCTATGCGTTGATGATTTTGATGAAAGAAACGGGATTCCATTATCTTTCTTGGGGAAATCGGACTTACGTTTGACTGCCGTTGATGATTTTGATGAAAGAGAGGGGATTCCGTTATCTTTCTCGGGGAAATCGGACTTACGTTTGGCCGTTGATGATTTTGATGAAAGAGACGGGATTCCGTTATCTTTCTCGGAGAAATCGGACTTACGTTTGACTGCCGTTTGATGATTTTGATAGAAAGAAACGGGATTCCATTATCTTTCTTGGGGAAATCGGACTTACGTTTGGCTAGCCGTTGATGATTTTGATGAAAGAGAGGATTAGTTATCTTTCTCGGGGAAATCGGACTTACGTTTGACTGCCGTTTGATGATTTTGATGAAAGAAACGGGATTCCGTTATCTTTCTCGGAGAAATCGGACTTACGTTTTACTGCCGTTGATGATTTTGATAAAAGAAACGGGATTCCGTTATCTTTCTCGAGGAAATCGAACTTACGTTTGACTGCCGTTGATGATTTTGATGAAAGAGACGGGATTCCGTTATCTTTCTCGAAGAAATCGGACTTACGTTTGACTGCCGTTGATGATTTTGATGAAAGAAACCGGATTCCGTTATCTTTCTCATAGAAATCGGACTTACGTTTGTCTGTCGTTGATGATTTTGATGAAAGAGACGGGATTCCGTTATCTTTCTCGGGGAAATCGGACTTACATTTGACTGCCGTTGATGATTTTGATGAAAGAAACGGGATTCCGTTATCTTTCTCGGGGAAATCAGACTTACGTTTGACTGCCGTTGATGATTTTGATGAAAGAAACGGGATTCCGTTATCTTTCTCGGAGAAATCGGACTTACATTTGACTGCCGTTGATGATTTTGATGAAAGAGACGGGATTCCGTTATCTTTTTCGGAGAAATCGGACTTACGTTTGACTGTCGTTGATGATTTTGATGAAAGAAACGGGATTCCGTTATCTTTTTCGGAGAAATCGGACTTACGTTTGACTGACGTTGATGATTTTGATGAAAGAGACGGGATTCCGTTATCTTTCTCGGAGAAATCAGACTTACGTTTGACTGCCGTTTGATGATTTTGATGAAAGAAAAGGGATTCCGTTATCTTTCTCGGAGAAAACGGACTTACGTTTGACTGCCGTTGATGATTTTGATGAAAGAGACGGGATTCCGTTATCTTTCTCGGGGAAATCGGACTTACGTTTTACTGCCGTTTGATGATTTTGATGAAAGAAACGGGATTCCGTTATCTTTCTCGGAGAAATCGGACTTACGTTTTACTGCCGTTGATGATTTTGATGAAAGAGACGGGATTCAAAAATCTTTCTCGGAGAAATCTGACTTACGTTTGACTGTCGTTGATGATTTTGATGAAAGAAACGGGATTCCGTTATCTTTCTCGGAGAAATCGGACTTACGTTTGACTGCCATTTGATGATTTTGATGAAAGAGACGGGATTCCGTTATCTTTCTCGGAGAAATCGGACTTACGTTTGACTCTCGTTGATGATTTTGATGTAAGAAACGGGATTCCGTTATCTTTCTCGGAGAAATCGGACTTACGTTTGACTGCCGTTGATGATTTTGATGAAAGAAACGGGATTCCGTTATCTTTCTCGGGGAAATCGGACTTACGTTTGACTGTCGTTGATGATTTTGATGAAAGAAACGGGATTCCGTTATCTTTCTCAGAGGAATCGGACTTACGTTTGACTGCCGTTGATGATTTTGATGAAAGAAACGGGATTCCGTTATCTTTCTCGGAGAAATCGGACTTACGTTTGACTGTCGTTGATGATTTTGATGAAAGAGACGGGATTCAAAAATCTTTCTCGGAGAAATCGGACTTACGTTTGACTGTCGTTGATGATTTTGATGAAAGAAACGGGATTCCGTTATCTTTCTCGGAGAAATCGGACTTACGTTTGACTGCCATTTGATGATTTTGATGAAAGAGACGGGATTCCGTTATCTTTCTCGGGGAAATCGGACTTACGTTTGACTCTCGTTGATGATTTTGATGTAAGAAACGGGATTCCGTTATCTTTCTCGGAGAAATCGGACTTACGTTTGACTGCCGTTGATGATTTTGATGAAAGAAACGGGATTCCGTTATCTTTCTCTGGGAAATCGGACTTACGTTTGACTGCCGTTGATGATTTTGATGAAAGAAACGGGATTCCGTTATCTTTCTCGGGGAAATCGGACTTACGTTTGACTGCCGTTGATGATTTTGATGAAAGAAACGAGATTCCGTTATCTTTCTCGAGGAAATCGGACTTACGTTTGACTGCCGTTGATGATTTTGATGAAAGAAACGGGATTCCGTTATCTTTCTCTGAGAAATCGGACTTACGTTTGACTGTCGTTGATAATTTTGATGAAAGAGACGGGATTTAGTTATTTTTCTCGGAGAAATCGGACTTACGTTTGACTGCCGTTGATGATTTTGATGAAAGAGACGGGATTCCGTTATCTTTCTCGGGGAAATCGGACTTACGTTTGACTGTCGTTGATGATTTTGATGAAAGAAACGGGATTCCGTTATCTTTCTCGGAGAAATCGGACTTACGTTTGACTGTCGTTTGATGATTTTGATGAAAGAAATGGGATTCTGTTATCTTTCTTGGTGAAATCGGACTTACGTTTGAATTTCGTTGTTGATTTTGATAAAAGAGAGGGGATTCCGTTATCTTTCTCGGGGAAATCGGACTTACGTTTGACTGCCGTTTGATGATTTTGATGAAAGAAACGGGATTCCGTTATCTTTCTCGAAGAAATCGGACTTACGTATTACTGCCGTTGATGATTTTGATGAAAGAAACGGGATTCCGTTATCTTTCTCGAGGAAATCGGACTTACGTTTGACTGCCGTTGATGATTTTGATGAAAGAGACGGGATTCCGTTATCTTTCTCGGAAAAATCGGACTTACGTTTAACTGCCGTTGATGATTTTGATGAAAGAAACGGGATTCCGTTATCTTTCTCAGAGAAATCGGACTTACGTTTGACTGTCGTTGATGATTTTGATGAAAGTGACGGGATTCAAAAATCTTTCTCGGAGAAATCGGACTTACGTTTGACTGCCGTTGATGATTTTGATGAAAGAAACGGGTCGGACTTACGTTTGACTGCCGTTGATGATTTTGATGAAAGAAAGGGGATTCCGTTATCTTTCTCGGGGAAATCGGACTTACGTTTGACTGCCGTTGATGATTTTGATGAAAGAAACGGGATTCCGTTATCTTTCTCGGGGAAATCGGACTTACGTTTGACTGCCGTTGTTGATTTTGATGAAAGAAACGGGATTCCGTTATCTTTCTCGGGGAAATCGGACTTACGTTTGACTGCCGTTGATGATTTTGAAGAAAGAAACGGGATTCCGTTATCTTTCTCGGAGAAATCGGACATACGTTTGACTGCCGTTGATGATTTTGATGAAAGAGACGGGATTCCTTTATCTTTCTCGGGGAAATCGGAATTACGTTTGGCTCGCCGTTGATGATTTTGATGAAAGAGACGGGATTTCGTTATCTTTCTCGGGAAATCGGACTTACGTTTGGCTCGTTGATGATTTTGATGAAAGAGACGGGATTCCGTTATCTTTCAGGAGAAATCGGACTTACGTTTGGCTAGCCGTTTGATGATTTTGATGAAAGAAAGCGGATTCCGTTATCGTTCTTGGGAAATCGGACTTACGTTTGACGATCGTTGATGATTTTGATGAAAGAAACGGATTCCGTTATCTTTCTCGAGAGGAATCGGACTTACGTTTGGCTCGCGTTGATGATTTTGATGAAAGAAACGGATTCCGTTATCTTTCTCGGAGAAATCGGACTTACGTTTGACTCGTCGTTGATGATTTTGATGAAAGAGACGGGATTCAAAAATCTTTCTGAGAAATCGGACTTACGTTTGGCCTCGTTGATGATTTTGATGAAAGAAACGGGATTCCGTTATCTTTCTCGGAGAAATCGGACTTACGTTTGACTGCCATTTGATGATTTTGATGAAAGAGACGGGATTTCGTTATCTTTCTCAGGGAAATCGGACTTACGTTTGACTCTCGTTGATGATTTTGATGTAAGAAACAGGATTCCGTTATCTTTCTCGGAGAAATCGGACTTACGTTTGACTGTCGTTGATGATTTTGATGAAAGAAACGGGATTCCGTTATCTTTCTCTGGGAAATCGGACTTACGTTTGACTGCCGTTGATGATTTTGATGAAAGAAACGGGATTCCGTTATCTTTCTCGGGGAAATCGGACTTACGTTTGACTGCCGTTGATGATTTTGATGAAAGAAACGAGATTCCGTTATCTTTCTCGAGGAAATCGGAGTTACGTTTGACTGCCGTTGATGATTTTGATGAAAGAAACGGGATTCCGTTATCTTTCTCTGAGAAATCGGACTTACGTTTGACTGTCGTTGATGATTTTGATGAAAGAGACGGGATTTCGTTATTTTTCTCGGAGAAATCGGACTTACGTTTGACTGCCGTTGATGATTTTGATGAAAGAGACGGGATTCCGTTATCTTTCTCGGGGAAATCGGACTTACGTTTGATTGCCGTTGATGATTTTGATGAAAGAGACGGGATTCCGTTATCTTTCTCGGAGAAATCGGACTTACGTTTGGCTGCCGTTTGATGATTTTGATGAAAGAAACGGGATTCTGTTATCTTTCTTGGTGAAATCGGACTTACGTTTGAATTTCGTTGATGATTTTGATGAAAGAGAGGGGATTCCGTTATCTTTATCGGGGAAATCGGACTTACGTTTGACTGCCGTTTGATGATTTTGATGAAAGAAACGGGATTCCGTTATCTTTCTCGAAGAAATCGGACTTACGTATTACTGCCGTTGATGATTTTGATGAAAGAAACGGGATTCCGTTATCTTTCTCGAGGAAATCGGACTTACGTTTGACTGCCGTTGATGATTTTGATGAAAGAGACGGGATTCCGTTATCTTTCTCGAAAAAATCGGACTTACGTTTGACTGCCGTTGATGATTTTGATGAAAGAAACGGGATTCCGTTATCTTTCTCAGAAAAATCGGACTTACGTTTGACTGTCGTTGATGATTTTGATGAAAGTGACGGGATTCAAAAATCTTTCTCGGAGAAATCGGACTTATGTTTGACTGCCGTTGATGATTTTGATGAAAGAAACGGGTCGGACTTACGTTTGACTGCCGTTGTTGATGATTTTGATGAAAGAAAGGGGATTCCGTTATCTTTCTGGGAAATCGGACTTACGTTTGACTGCCGTTGATGATTTTGATGAAAGAAACGGATTCCGTTATCTTTCTCGGGAAATCGGACTTACGTTTGACTCGCCGTTGATGATTTTGATTAAAGAAACGGGATTCTCGTTATCTTTCTAAGAAATCGGACTTACGTTTGATCGCCGTTGATGATTTTGAAGAAAGAAACGCGATTCCGTTATCTTTCTGAGAAATCGGACATACGTTTGACTCGTTGATGATTTTGATGAAAGAGACGGATTCCTTTATCTTTCTCGGGAAATCGAATTACGTTTGACCGCCGTTGATGATTTTGATGAAAGAGACGGGATTTCGTTATCTTTCTCGGGAAATCGGACTTACGTTTGACTCGCCGTTGATGATTTTGATGAAAGAGACGGATTCCGTTATCTTTCCTGAGAAATCGGACTTACGTTTGATCGCCGTTTGATGATTTTGATGAAAGAAACGGGATTCCGTTATCTTTCTTGGGAAATCGGACTTACGTTTGACTGCCGTTGATGATTTTGATGAAAGAGAGGGATTCCGTTATCTTTCTCGAGAAATCGGACTTACGTTTGACTATTGCCGTTTGATGATTTTGATGAAAGAAACGGGATTCCGTTATCTTTCTCGAGAAATCGGACTTACGCTTGATCGCCGTTGATGATTTTGATGAAAGAAACGGGATTCCGTTATCTTTCTCGAGGAAATCGGACTTACGTTGACTGGCCGTTGATGATTTTGATGAAAGAGACGGGATTCCGTTATCTTTCTCGAAGAAATCGGACTTACGTTTGATCGCCGTTGATGATTTTGATGAAAGAAACGGGATTCCGTTATCTTTCTGAGAAATCGGACTTACGTTTGTCTCTGCTGCCGATGATTTTTTGATGAAAGAGGCGGATTCCGTTATCTTTCTCGGAGAAATCGGACTTACGATTGATCGCCGTTGATGATTTTGATGAAAGAAACGGATTCCGTTATCTTTCTCAGAAATCGGACTTACGTTTGATCGCCGTTGATGATTTTGATGAAAGAAACGGATTCCGTTATCTTTCTCGGGGAAATCGGACTTACGTTTGATTGCCGTTGATGGTTTTGATGAAAGAAACGGGATTCCGTTATCTTTCTCGAGAAATCGGACTTACGTTTGATCGCCGTTGATGATTTTGATGAAAGAGACGGGATTCCGTTATCTTTCTGAGAAATCGGACTTACGTTTTGATCGCCGTTGATGATTTTGATGAAAGAGACGGATTCCGTTATCTTTCTCGGAGAAATCGGACTTACGTTTGACTGCCGTTTGATGATTTTGATGAAAGAAACGGGATTCCATTATCTTTCTTGGGGAAATCGGACTTACGTTTGACTGCCGTTGATGATTTTGATGAAAGAGAGGGGATTCCGTTATCTTTCTCGGGGAAATCGGACTTACGTTTGACTGCCGTTTGATGATTTTGATGAAAGAAACGGGATTCCGTTATCTTTCTCGGAGAAATCGGACTTACGTTTTACTGCCGTTGATGATTTTGATAAAAGAAACGGGATTCCGTTATCTTTCTCGAGGAAATCGAACTTACGTTTGACTGCCGTTGATGATTTTGATGAAAGAGACGGGATTCCGTTATCTTTCTCGAAGAAATCGGACTTACGTTTGACTGCCGTTGATGATTTTGATGAAAGAAACCGGATTCCGTTATCTTTCTCATAGAAATCGGACTTACATTTGTGCCGTTGATGATTTTGATGAAAGAGACGGATTCCGTTATCTTTCTCGAGAAATCGGACTTACGTTTGACCGCCGTTGATGATTTTGATGAAAGAAACGGATTCCGTTATCTTTCTCTGAGAAATCGGACTTACGTTTGACTCGCCTGTTGATGATTTTGAAGAAAGAAACGGGATTCCGTTATCTTTCTCGGGGAAATCGGACTTACGTTTGACTGCCGTTGATGATTTTGATGAAAGAAACGGCATTCCGTTATCTTTCTCGGGGAAATCGGACTTACGTTTGACTGCCGTTGATGATTTTGATGAAAGAAACGGGATTCCGTTATCTTTCTCGGAGAAATCGGACTTACGTTTGACTGCCGTTGATGATTTTGATGAAAGAGACGGGATTTCGTTATCTTTCTCGGAGAAATCGGACTTACGTTTGACTGTCGTTGATGATTTTGATGAAAGAGACGGGATTTCATTATCTTTTTCGGGGAAATCGGACTTACGTTTGACTGCCGTTGATGATTTTGATGAAAGAGACGGGATTCCGTTATCTTTCTCGGAGAAATCGGACTTACGTTTGACTGCCGTTTGATGATTTTGATGAAAGAAACGGGATTCCGTTATCTTTCTTGGGGAAATCGGATTTACGTTTGACTGTCGTTGATGATTTTGATGAAAGAGAGGGGATTCCATTATCTTTCTCGGGGAAATCGGACTTACGTTTGACTGCCGTTTGATGATTTTGATGAAAGAAACGGGATTCCGTTATCTTTCTCGGAGAAATCGGACTTACGTTTTACTGTCGTTGATGATTTTGATAAAAGAAACGGGATTCCGTTATCTTTCTCGAGGAAATCGGACTTACGTTTGACTGCCGTTGATGATTTTAATGAAAGAGACGGGATTCCGTTATCTTTCTCGAAGAAATCGGACTTACGTTTGACTGCCGTTGATGATTTTGATGAAAGAAACGGGATTCCGTTATCTTTCTCAGAGAAATCGGACTTACGTTTGTCTGTCGTTGATGATTTTGATGAAAGAAACGGGATTCAAAAATCTTTCTCGGAGAAATCGGACTTACGTTTGACTGCCGTTGATGATTTTGATGAAAGAAACGGGATTCCGTTATCTTTCTCGGAGAAATCGGACTTACGTTTGACTACCGTTGATGATTTTGATGAAAGAGACGGATTCCGTTATCTTTCTGGGAAATCGGACTTACGTTTGATCGCGTTGATGATTTTGATGAAAGAAACGGGATTCCGTTATCTTTCTCGGAGAAATCGGACTTACGTTTGACTGCTGTTGATGATTTTGATGAAAGAGGCGGGATTCCCTTATCTTTCTCGGGGAAATCGGACTTACGTTTGACTGCCGTTGATGATTTTGATGAAAGAGACGGGATTCCGTTATCTTTCTCGGAGAAATCGGACTTACGTTTGACTGCCGTTTGATGATTTTGATGAAAGAAACGGGATTCCGTTATCTTTCTTGGGGAAATCGGACTTACGTTTGACTGCCGTTGATGATTTTGATGAAAGAGAGGGGATTCCGTTATCTTTTTCGGGGAAATCGGACTTACGTTTTACTGCCGTTTGATGATTTTGATGAAAGAAACTGATCTCAAGCACGTTATCTTTCTGAGAAATCGGACTTACGTTTTACTGCCGTTTGATGATTTTGATGAAAGAAACGGGATTCCGTTATCTTTCTCGGAGAAATCGGACTTACGTTTTACTGCCGTTGATGATTTTGATAAAAGAAACGGGATTCCGTTATCTTTCTCGAGGAAATCGGACTTACGTTTGACTGCCGTTGATGATTTTGATGAAAGAGACGGGATTCCGTTATCTTTCTCGAAGAAATCGGACTTACGTTTGACTGCCGTTGATGAAATAAACAGGATTCCGTTATCTTTCTCAGAGAAATCGGACTTACGTTTGTCTGTCGTTGATGATTTTGATGAAAGAGACGGGATTCAAAAATCTTTCTCGGAGAAATCGGACTTACGTTTGACTGCCGTTGATGATTTTGATGAAAGAAACGGGATTCCGTTATCTTTCTCGGAGAAATCGGACTTACGTTTGACTGCCGTTGATGATTTTGATGAAAGAGACGGGATTCCGTTATCTTTCTCTGAGAAATCGGACTTACGTTTTACTGCCGTTGATGATTTTGATGAAAGAAACGGGATTCCGTTATCTTTCTCGGAGAAATCGGACTTACGTTTGACTGCCGTTGATGATTTTGATGAAAGAGACGGGATTCCGTTATCTTTCTCGGGGAAATCGGACTTACGTTGTACTGCCGTTTGATGATTTTGATGAAAGAAACGGGATTCCGTTATCTTTCTCGGAGAAATCGGACTTACGTTTTACTGCCGTTTGATGATTTTGATGAAAGAAACGGGATTCCGTTATCTTTCTCGGAGAAATCGGACTTACGTTTTACTGCCGTTTGATGATTTTGATGAAAGAAACGGGATTCCGTTATCTTTCTCGGAGAAATCGGACTTACTTTTGACTGCCGTTTGATGATTTTGATGAAAGAGACGGGATTAACCTTGGTTAACTTTGGTTAACCCTGTTAAGTTGAGGACTAAACTGCAGAGTCCTGAAATTTTAAAGGGCAAAAGGGTCTTTTTGACCCTTCCAAATCATCCGCGCGGAGCAGAACGCGACCTGGACTGGTTTAAATGAGGGCCAACGCCCTTCCTCTTCCTCACAGTCTGTTTTTTCAAAATTACGAGAGAGAAAGAGAATTTTCGCCAAAACCGCCATTGTTTTGCCTAAAAAGCTTCGAAATCTTCCGATTTTCTTCGATTTTCGATCAATGGAACACGCGGGAGTAGCTATTCAAGGCCAAGGACGTGGCCCGGTCGCGGAGAGGCGATTGGAGCTTATTCGAATGAGGAGGCATTACACACTTTCGCAATCGATTGCGGAGGAGCCCTACCCCGATGCGTGGCAACATTGGGCTACAGATCCGAGTCTCCGAACGGTATACTTCAAATCTCTTCACTTCCTTTGTCGATTTTTGTTTGAAATTGATTTTTGGTGATTGATTTTTTTTTTGAATATCCGAAAATTGTGATGCTCTTGGGCTTGGATTTTGATTTTGATGCTTTGCACGTTGTAATGAGTATATGGGTAATGCATTTTGTTTGAAAAAAGAATGGGCATTTTGCCAAAAAAAAAAAAAAAATTAAATTCGAAAATTACATTTTAAAATTCAAAAATTATGTTTCTTTTTTTTTACACTGAAATTGGATTTTTGATGATTTGCATGTTGCAATGTGTTTGAAAAGAATGGGCATTTTGCCATTTTTTTTTTGTTTTGTTTTTTGAAATATGAGATGATGATTTGCCCAAATTCGGGACGGACTTTTTGTTGAATGTAGGATTCTTGCAATGTGATGTGAATTATAAGAATGATATGAATGCATTTTTTTTTTTTGAGAATGTGATTTTCTGGGACGGATTTTTTTTTGCTCCCGTTGATTGAATGTATGTTATTTTATGAAAAATGAGACGGAGTTTTTATTCCCGTTGACTCAATGTATGAATGTTTTTCTTCATGCATGAATGAATGAATGGTGATTGTTAAAAAGTCTTTTCCTCTGTGCAAGAAAAATGGGGCTGAGTCCATTGTATGCCGTTATGCTGTCCGATTTTTTTTTTCAAAATTTTATGTCTATGATGCATGTGTATGCTCTCTTTTTTTTTTTAATGCAATTTTTTTTTTATGCAAATTTTTTTTGAATGCAATTTTTTTGAATGCAATTTTTTTTTAATGCAATTTTTTTTTGATTGCAATTTTTTTTTTGAATGCAAATTTTTTTTGACTCTTTCTTTTTTTTTTTTTTCAATCGCAGGGTGGCGATCGCTTTGTGACGCAGCAGCCGAACAAGATGAAGACTCGAGGATCAGTGGAGTCTGTGGTTGACCTGTGGGACCGGCTTCCAGTCTTGGGCCGAGGAGCTTTGATGAGTCCGAGACAGATCGTCATTGGGACCGGGCTGTATGAGTTTATCGAGTGCCTGAGGGGGTTGGTCAAGTTCTCCAAGAGCAAGGGCCTGAGTTTTGCTTTAGCCACGCATTGGTGGGGACGCGACCCACACATTTCATTTTTCTCGGGGCGAGGCCACGGTTACACCCTCCGATTACGCTGCGGACATCGGCTGTCCTTTAAGGATCTGAGCATTGAGTGGAGAGACGGCTACAAGGATCGGACCCGCAGGAATCTTCGGGCTTTTACCCCCATTCCCAAAAAGGGGATGGGGATGGAGTATTCCGTGGTCTACGGAAGATCGTGGAGAGCATCGGGAATTACGAGGCCGGGGATGAGAGAGTGGGTGCGGTGCATTGCCGTGGCTTTCTTGTGGTTTGCCTTTTCGAGCACACTTTTGGACACGCCGAGGGGACGGCGATGTTTGCTTTGCCGAGGAGTTTGGAGGATGTGGAGATGGTCGGGAGGTCTCTTGGGGAGAGGCAGTGGTGTGAGCTCTATTTTGCCTTGGATCGATATAGCCCAGGAAGGTCGTCGCCTCTTTGACATGCTTCGAGTTTCCTCCGGAGGTACAAGCTTTCTTTTTGCTTTCTCTCTTTTCTTTAAGCACGTATTCCTCATTTTTTTTTTGCACCGGATTGATGGGATTTTTCCCTTTCGCGGTATGGGCCTGAGTTCTTTCATCGTCACGATGTGGCGGCAAAATGGCGGAGTACATCGGGGCATACCCGGCCACGCTCTCCCGGAGCAAGCATGCTCGGGAAAAGATAGGTTCTAAGGGGCGCACGACCCTTAAGTATAGGGAGTGCCTCGCCTTCGACGAGGGCCGAGACAGATGAGAGGATGATATTTTATCCCCTGGGACCGCTTCGTTGTGGAGCACCAAGGGTGCCGAGAGATGGACCGTGCAATGGAGGATTTTGAGGGCTTGACTTGCGACGTGTATTATCCGGGAGAGAGTGACGCGCCAAAGATAGCGTGAACTCGCCTTTGATGGCTCCAGTGGAGCCTCCCGCCGACATGATGCATCCGAGCGAGAGGTCGGAGACCCGGGGCGACATCGAGGTGGCCAAAGACTTCTCGACATTCGTGGCGGCTGAGCAAGATCCGGTATTTATCTTCGAGGAGGCCGAGGATGCCCTGTGTCCTTGAGAGAGGGGGTAGGGATCGTACGGTACCCGCGAGCGTACTTTTCATATGTCCAGATGGGGTCCGATTGAGGGTGTAGATCCCTCAGCCTGAGCGGCTTCCACGAGCTTTTCGGCCTCGTCCGGGTATGAAGGTATGGCTTCTCCTTCCCTCCTCTTTTTTTTTTTGCTTCTGTCTTTTCCTTTCTTTCCGTCATCATTTTTCGCCTCAATTATTTCGCGCTTTTGCTTCCGTGCAGCTCCGGAGGTGGTCGTGGAGAAGCCGACGGCGAGGTGATCGGGGCTAAGAGATTCATTAGGAGGATGGTTGCTTGTGGAGCCCCTCAGCTAGAGCGAGGCGAGCACGCCCGGCGCCCGTCGAGCGGAGACTTCCCCGAGCCTTCGAGCGTTCTTCCGAGACTCCTCTTTCTCCTCTCATAGATCCTGGCGTGGTGCCGCTTCGGACCACGTCATTCTCGGGGATCCGTACGGGCAGGGGCATGTCTGGCATCACGGTGGGTCTTCTTCATACGTTCAGGAGTCCGACGCATTCACCTTCGGATATGACTTCTTTGCGGATCTTGTTTTCCGTATCAGAGCGTGCCGGTTGGTCCTGACGAGCCTTCTTCCGAAGACGAGGACGATGATTCCGAGCCCGAGACATTCATGGCTACCGAGGAGGCGGGCCCGAGCTGCAAGAGGGTCGGGGAAAGCACCGGCCACCAAGGATTGATTGACTTCGAGATTGATTTGGGGACCTGGGTAGGGATTGTACTTATTCGTACGCATACATTTTATGCACATTTTTTTTTTGCTTTTCTCTTTTTTTTTTTGGAATGTAATAACCTACTTTTTTTTTTATGTTTTTTTTTTAATGCTTGTAAATGTTGCATGAGCCCGATTTTTTGGTAAGGGTGTGAATGTTTGGTATGTGAACTGTTTGGGCAGGCTTTGCACAGGTTTCGAGCAACCAGGATGAAAATATTCCTCCGTGGTGCAGCTAGCTTAACCGGCTGCATTTTTTTCTCGGTGGTGGCACTTATGTCCGCGCGGATAGGATGATTTCGACACTGTCCCTTAATTTTGCTTCGAGATCCGGTTTTCCTTTATTTCAAATTCAAACACCTTCTTCAACCACCGCTCAAACAGCCATTTTCGGGGAGAAGGAGAGAAAATCTATGGAGAGAATTGTGAGCATGAGAAATCCATCCAAATTATCCCAAGATTCGCAAATGTCATTCTTCAACAAGTTTAAAGAGTGGTCTCGGGAGATTATGCATGAGAGGAGGTCATTCT
>JAFEMH010007231.1:0-67500 GCA_022495995.1 Adenophora triphylla var. japonica
TTCCATTAAAGGTTCCATATTTCTTTTAGATAGGAATAGACAAAACCTTGAACCCTATATCTCCACCATTATCAGCTTAAGAAAAGAGTAATGAAAGCATCTATACGGAAGCTCGACCGTCTTAAAGCCGGGTAGGATTGATGGGTTAAGGACCCTCCTTTTTCTAAAGAACCTCATCTTCTGACTAAAAAGAGAGAGTCATTCTCTCGATCCACGCAAGAGTCCGAGGGTCCCAGAGGTTAAAATGCGATGATCACGAAGTCATAAGATGAGGACGGGATCATAATCCCCGAATACATAAAAATCCAAAAAGAAATCCCGAGCGAGACAACCACAATAAATGGTTTCAGTACAAGTCCGGAAGACGACTTGGGACATTTCCCCCCTTTATTTTTCGAAACACATGCACACAAGAAAGCACGCAAGCGAAGCACGATTAATGAAATCACTTACAGGAGACTTGCTCAGGAGGCAGCGCACTTTGGGTGAACGCCAAACGTTCTTCCCAAGTGGGTAACTTAACCTCCGAACCCGCAAGTAAAAAGCCTTTTTTTCAAAAAGTTTTGAGGTAATCATGAAATGGCGTGGCGACTCCGTTTTTTTCAAATTAACTCGGATGTCTTCAAACTCGCGATGAAAACCAACTTACAAAATTTGGGCACACATTCCCACGGTTTGGCCACACTACTGGGAAATCCCAAAGGAGAAAAGCTTTTATTTTCAAAACAAAAAATCGATACTCTGCATATAGGTGGAAACCACTTACCCTTCTGTACACTCCCGACGTGGGAGTTGGGATAACCGGTGAAGTTTAACAATCCACGTACCGGTATCCCTTTTCGAAAAAAAAAAATTTTGAAAAAAAAAATAAAGAAAGCTTTTCCCTTTCGAGCCGGGTTAGACTCCCATCGCCGATTTCATTAATCGTGCTTGCTTTCTTTACCATGCATTGCATCATTTGCATCTTGGAATCAGTGCATACTTTGAAACGGGAAACAACCCGAAAAATAGCAAAAGGAGTGGAACCTCGGAAAATTGATCCATGCGGGCATCACGGCTCAATCCTCCTTGGATTCCCGACCGGGCGACCTCGGTGGCAATTCCACCAGGAAAAATCATGGTTAATGCGATCCTAGCGGCTTGGGGCTACTCGGCTCGATCGATCGTGGCTCCTGTGAAAATTTACGTGCTTAATCATTCTGTTTTAACTCGTGTTAATCCGGCATTCTCCCCCCATCCCGAAAATCATTCCTTTAAAACACATTTATGAAAATTTCTGTTTTAACTCAAAAAGGAACATTTTTAGGAGACCGCACACTACGCGCACTCCGATATATCACGTACACTTTGCACGCACGTCCTTCAAACCCGAGGGTGGTTCCAGCTGCATGCCACGGACAGCCTTACGATGCTCCCGGGCGCGCACGGAATCATCCCAACCTCCCCTACGGCAAAGCCCGGTGTCGACCAATGCACGGTCCGTGTCACACGTTTCAAAACCGTGACTTTTGGTTGGTTTTTGGTCTAGTCCGTGTCATATAGCCCAGGTTGCATACCCTCGTAAAGGTCAAACCTTAGTTCATAACGGAAGAAGAACTCGACAAAATTCCGACAAGGAAAAATTGGCGAGATCTCGACTCCGACATTAACTATCGACCTTGACCCGCACCGGAATGCGTAAAAGTCAAGACCGAGTCTTTGCCAACAAATCAAAAGATCTTTCGCTCAAGCGAAGCTCCTGCTAAAATTCCGACAAGGAAAAATTGGCAAGATCTTGACCCGCATTGACTTCGATTCTAACTCACGCCCGCGTATGCAACGAAGTTCAATGTGACACCGTGTCATCCGGCTTTTGCCGCCCGACCCATGCCTATTATATTCTCGACATTACCGAAAGTCAAAACGTCATTCTCTCAAGCGAAATTCTGCCAAAATCCTATCAAGGCGTAAAGACGAGACTTTCCCTATTGCCTTGATTATAATCCGCATCGCTCGTGCGTTGAAAGTTCCTATGACCCGCTAGACCCGTCAGGAGCGTTCTTTACTCTCGGTCGGTGGGATTCCGCGTGCCACTATAGGACCCTCGCTCGGGCATCCACCCCGGGAGGTCGAAATACGCGTGGAATACGAGGGGCTTATAGGCGTAGCGACGGAACCCACCGATCCAGATCTAGAGTAGTTGCGAAAAAGAAGGGCAAACCCCTTTTCCAACCAAATAGAAATTAATAAAAGACATGATTTTAAGTAAACCTGAACAATTAATGTAATCATAATTGCATGGTCCTACCTCTGATATCCCTAATCGAGACCTCCTCGGTCCGATTTCCGATTTTCCATCTCGACCTTTCATGGTCAAACCCCTAATCGAGACCTCCTCGGTCCGATTTCCTATTTTCCTATCCTGACCTTTCATGGTCAAATCCCTAATCGAGACCTCCTCGATCCGATTTCCTATTTTCCTATCCCGACCTTTCAGGGTCAAATCCCTAATCGAGACCTTTTCGGTCCGATCTCCGATTTTCGATCTTGTCTTTTCAAGGTCTCATCTTTTCCGATCAATTAGGATTAGGAGAAAATGTGTTTTAAGCAAAAGTTAAGCGATAAGTGCATGTTACTTGAGCTTTCAGCCTAAACACTTGCCCCCGAGTCTAAACCTCACCCATCTCCGAGTCTAAACCTTGCTTACCCCGAGTCTAAACCTTATCCACCTTCGAGTCTAAACCTTATCCACCTCCAAGTCTAAATCTTACCCTAAATCTTACCTATCCCCTAGCCTAAACCTTGCCTATCCCTTTCCCGCTAGCCGAGAAAGAAGTGGGCTAGAATACCGGGTCGCCGGCTTTTCGTAAAACCTTAGGTTCGCATGCCATCACCGGAGAGTCGGAATGGCGATTTGGATAGAAAACATAGTGAGGGTGCAGGAAATCGGATGTTTAGGAAGGAAGAGTTAGTCCCGGCTTTGGAAAATGCCCGTAAGGTTCATGAAGAGCGGTGTCATTGCTCATCGGTGCTCTTCGCCGCAATGGAGTTCAAGTAATGCAACTGAGTCCAACTGCTTCCTCGTAGTGGTCGAAGATGAGACTCCGTAAGTAGCCATCTCAGCTCCCCGACCTATAACCAATACCTTCCTCCATCCACATATGATCCCTTGCCAAGGACCACTTCTCCTCGGCCCTTTCCAACATCCCACCTCATCGTGGCCCCATTGCCCTCGGCTCCTCGTAACGGATTGGGCTTCACCCCACCTGCCTCTCATTTTCGCAATACCTGCCAGTTTATGCTCCAACCTCACATAATCAGTTTGAGATATGTGGCTATGTTCTGAAGCCCCTATACTCGCCTGAATGCGATCATGAGTTGCCAAAGGATGATCCGAGTTTTCAGTTGTCACCTACCGGACTTAATGAATTCAGCCGTCAGTTTGCTACTACAAGTCCTGTTGCGAGAGTCCCCGTTGACCCCCATGTGGCAATACTGATGGAGCAAGTGAAACAAATGCAAGAGAAGCTTGACCTCATGATGAGTATCAATACTCCCTTGACCCAAGATGTCGAACCAGGCAAGGAAATGACTCCACCAAGCATAACCCAATGCCATCAGTACCAAGCAGCAACCGTACCCAGCTCAGCACCAGTTCCTCACAAAGGAAAGGGTGTCGTAGCTTCCTTCAGCCAAATCCAACAGTGGAACCAACTGGACAATGGAAATCCAAGCCTGGAGAACAGCAATGTCTCCCGAAAACCCCGCTCCCTTCATTTTGACAATGCGGAGATGCCTTTAAGCAAGATGCTGGAAAAACTGATGAAAGAAAAGCTGATAAAGCCATTGGAAAATTGGAAGCCCAGGAACCACAATGCTCGGTTGGATGAGTCTAAGCATTGTCTTTTCCATCAATACCCTGGACACGACACTGATGATTGCACCTATTTGAGGTATGAGATCCAGAAGTTGATAGAAGATGGGAAGCTCGAGAACCTCCACGGGCCAAAAACAGAAAGCTATGGTAAGAGGTCGATTCGGGAAGTGCAAGGTCAGAAACGTCGCCCGATGATTTTGGGATGCCCATGAGCAAAGCTTTCGGCGATTTGGTGAAACGAGGCCTTCTCACACCTCTCGAGAATTATAAGCCGAGAAACCCGGTAGTTGGACGGGACCAAGTTACTGCGAGTATCACAAGCATTTTGGTCATGTGACGCACAAGTGTGTGGGTCTCGAAGAAAGAAATTCGATGGGCCGATCTATGAAGGAAAGCTCAAGCTCCCCGGCAACCAACCCGCGAAGAGTAGCTAGACTAGGGTCTACTTATCCTTAAGTAAAAAAAAAAAAAAAAAAAAAAAAAAATATATAGTCTCTCGCCAACCTTCGTAGGCTCTAGTACTTTCCTCTTTCAATCAAGTCCTCTACGGACATTGTAATCAATCTTTAATTTTCTATTTAAGAGTCTTCTTCTTTTCTTGCTAGACTTAAGACATTATTTGCACACCTACATTACATTTAATGAAATGGTTTTATTTTATATGATCATTTGCATTGCTCAACAAATAATCTCTCGAAATAATTAACGTTCTGATTAATCGGTGTGAGAAAGTCAACTAATGCCATCAAGCCATACACTTTCCTTACCCCACAAAAGGCCTCCATCAAGCCATACACTTTCCCAATCATGCCCCCACCTTCATCTTGACCAAGTCAACAACGGCGGCATCATCAAGGGACAGCAAAAGGCCACTCAGCTTCAAAAGATTGACCCCGTGTCGGCAACAACCTCAAGGGTATCAAGAATGTTCAAGCAGGGGCTCGCCTTGGTCCTCGGGTGCTTTAGAAAATAAAAAAATGTGTAGTGCAAAAAGAGTAATACCCAGCTAGGCTGAAAATCCCAGAAAAGGGCAGTCTAGGCAAAAAACAGGGTTGCACATATATATATAAAAAAAATCTTAGTGCAAAAAGAGTAATGCCCAGCTAGGCTGAAAATCCCAAAAAAGGGCGGTCTAGGCAAAAAACAGGGTTGCACATAAAAAAAAATGAGGCCAAGGACCCAGCACTGCCAATCAAAAGCTCGACGGACAAGCAAAAATCAAAGCTCAGAGAATGAAAGTTGTCGATAACAATGGGGCGGTCGAAGCAAAGCCAGAAACATTTCATAAGCCTGTAGGCACGTGTAAATTCTTCTTCCCCAATGAAAGAGGAAGCAATCAGAAGCAGCCGTCCAAGAATGACTTGGTCAAGGAATCATCCCGAGGCCCACGCCTCATTATCATCTCATCCTAAGCCTTTTCACTAAAGGAACCACAAATCCCAAAGCCTGAAGCAGTCCGGCCAAGGCCGAACTACGGCGACCTGAGCTCCTCACAACGAGGGGAACGTAGGCAACCAGCAATGGTCCGGTCATAAACATATCCAAATTCCTGAAAACCCGGTCTCATCAAATGACCTCTCCCATAAGACACAATCCAAATTCCTGAAAACCCGGTCTCATCAATGACCTCCCTATACACAAACTTTTCTTTCACACCAGCCAACCTTGATCCACGACATTGGTTGACTTTCTCCTCATGATTAATAAGAATGTTTTTTTCATATCAAGATTAATGGTTGAATAACCCGAACATCAATAAAGGGTTTTAAGCAATCTTGTGATCATTGTAAGTAAAACAAGTTTTCAGATGTCTTGACAAGTCTTCCTTTTCTACATCTTAGGAAAAATAGTGCTAAACACTGATTTTAAATCGGCGAGGGCTTCCATACACTTTTACCAACCTTTCTACGCTTATACTCTCTCACAAGAGTCAAACCCAAAGCGAGTTTTTGTGCCTACATCGAATACGGCCATCAAAATAACACAAAATCGGGATTTATTCCCACCTTTCGAAAAGATATGCCCCGCATGTATACATTTCTAAAATCTTTTCTTTCACATCTTCTTAAGGTTGATCGATTGACTAAAAAAAAAAAAATAAAAAAAAAAAAAAAAAAAAAAAAAAAAAGGGATAGGTTTTCCCTCTTACGCTACAATTCGCATTAGGCCGCCTTGGAACTCTTCAAAGTTGGGTCTTTGCCAAGTCATTCCTTTAAAGCGGGGCTTCTTTAGCCATTTTGGGGTTCGCATCGAGTTCTTCACTAGGTCCCTAGATGGATCTCGAGTCTTGGTCGATTAACCCCAGGATCACGTTCGCAGCACCAATCGGATTGGGATTTTTGCTAGGTCACTGACCGGGCTTCGCCAAGTCACTTCGCCTACTCGGTTCATTCAACCGGGGCTTTGCCAAATGAAAGGATCTTTCCTTGATTTAGTAAGACATGGGGCTTTGCGAGAAAGTTTTTCCTCGTACCGGGGCTCCGATAAGTCACATCCATCCCTAGAAGAGAGGTTTGGTCACTTCAACATCTCGCTTTGGTTATAAAAGCACTGTCGCATCGCCTTCAAGCGCCGTAGTTTAAGAAAAGGACCTTAATCAAGACCCGAGGTTTAAACCCGCCTCAGGCCAAGAAAGGAATTCTAGTCCACGTTGACAACATCTCGAAGAACAACGCTAGCTCGGTCCGCACCCAAGGGATACGACCCCACCTGCTTGAAACCCGTCTTAAACAATTTTCAAACACATTCCATATGTACATCCAGACCCAGTCCCTACCATGTTTCCAAGGAAAAAAAAAATCACCCCTAAGCTCAAGTAACGTGCCAATTGCTAATGATAACATTTTCTCCCAAAAAAGCGCCTCCGTTATTCCCTTTATAATGAGATAACGCCAGGCGACAGTTTCCGGATTGTCAAAATCCAAACTTTAGCTACCTCTATCACGAATAGTGAGTATGCTCAAGTTTTTCCCAACTTTAGATACCCATATCTCTGATTCGAAAGAGATTGAGAAGTACGCTCAAGTTTTTCCAAACTTTAGATACCCATATCTCTGATTCGAAAGAGATTGAGAAGTATGCTCAAGTTTTCCAAACTTTAGATACCCATATCTCTGATTCGAAAGAGATTGAGAAGTATGCTCAAGTTTTCCAAACTTTAGCTACCCATATCTCTGATTCGAAAGAGATTGAGAAGTATGCTCAAGTTTTCTAAACTTTAGATACCCATATCTCTGATTCGAAAGAGATTGAGAAGTATGCTCAAGTTTTCCAAACTTTAGCTACCCATATCTCTGATTCGAAAGAGATTGAGAAGTACGCTCAAGTTTTTCCAAACTTTAGATACCCATATCTCTGATTCGAAAGAGATTGAGAAGTATGCTCAAGTTTTCCAAACTTTAGATACCCATATCTCTTATTCGAAAGAGATTGAGAAGCACGCTCAAGTTTTTACAAACTCCAGTGACGTAATGCCCTGTAGCCTATTTTACAAATTTACCCCTGTGGCTCATTTTGTTTGCCATTGGCATTTTCAATTCTATTTTCAAATGATTCGGGTACGTCCCATTTCTTTTACAAAAAATTATCGGGTACATCCCACTTTCTTTACAAAATCATTGAGTCCTTCTTACTTCTTTACAAAATGCATTCTCTCTCGCGATCTCCGTCATTCCAAGGTGGAAGAATGACATTTCGCTCTATCTTTCGATCTCCGTTATTCCAAGGTGGAAGAATAACATTTCGATTTCTCTCGCGATCTCCGTCATTCCAAGGTGGAAGAATGACATTTCGCTCTATCTTTCGATCTCCGTTATTCCAAGGTGGAAGAATAACATTTCGATCTCTCTCGCGATCTCCGTCATTCCAAGGTGGAAGAATGACATTTCGCTCTTTCTTTCGATCTCCGTTATTCCAAGGTGGAAGAATAACATTTCGACCTCTCTCGCGATCTCCGTCATTCCAAGGTGGAAGAATGACATTTCGCTCTATCTTTCGATCTCCGTTATTCCAAGTTGGAAGAATAACATTTCGATTCAGTCAAAGCTCGAACTACGACCTGGCTTGATTCCTTCGGGATACGTAGGTAGCCTCCTGTAGGTTCAGCCAATTCGTCACATATGATACCCCATTCCCCTGTGGATCTTTTCCGAACTACGATTATGGCTTGATTCCCCACTCGGGATACGTAGGTAGCCTTTTATAAAAGGTCCAGCCACTCGACCAACTTGGTCACCCAATCCGTCTCGGCATTCGCCAGATTGGATCCTTTTCTATCGACAACCCCACTCGCCCTGCAAGTGACGTTGCCGAGGGGCTTCTGTAAGTACCCAAATCTGGCTCATGCCTTCCGGTTAAGTTTCCGGCAATTCCGGCAAGTTTTCCGGTAATTCCCGGACTTTCCTAGAGTTCCGAACAATTCCGAACTGTTTCAAATCACCTAAGGGGATAAGAGGGCGCTTGGAGCCAAAGAAACACGTTTTTATTTCATGAGGAATTCCCTTCTAGAAGACTGCCACCTTGCATGTTTCTAGAAGGATCCAGATGTGGCTACTTATGTCGTGCGACATAATAGGCCATGAAACCTTCTAGAAACCTGCCACCTTGCATGTTTCTAGAAGGAACTGCATGTGGCTACTTATGTCGTGCGACATAACCAGCCAGAGAGAGTTCTAGAACCATGCCACCTTGCATGTTTCTAGAAGGAAAACGATTATGGCTTATCATGTCGTGCGACATAACAAGCCCATGCAGGCAGCCTATAAATAGAGGCCTTCACCTCTCATTTTAGACACCTCTTCCACCCCTCAGTCCCCCTCTATAGGGAATACGCCCAGAAGACTCCTCTCTCCTCACATACCCCCCAAATCACACTAATCCTCTCAAATCAATCACACACACACTTCCCACACACACACACTTCATATATACATCAAGAATCAAGGAATTCTCACGGTTTCAAGGCTGGACATCAACTCCGGAGGAGGACGCTAGAAGGCTCCTATATCTAACTTGATATAGGAGTTGTGGATCTTCAAGGGTAACGAGTTTCTACCCTTTTCCACTCTCTATTTTCATTCAAATGTGAAATCTCTATGCTAAATGCATTTATAATGTAGTATTCTGATTAAAGTTGCATACTTTATGTTATATTACCCAGATCCACATTTTATTTCATTGCATTTCATATAAAAGCTCCGGTTTAACTTGGTTTTGCATGAACACTCAAGATGAGTGTGGATCCCTCATATCCACACCCTCTTGAAGTGTTCATTATCAATAAACATGCTCTCTGAGATTTGTTTGTGAAGTAACTTGACCATTTTGGTGCCTTGTTACCTCTGCAAATCTCAGTTGTTTAGGCTTCTGCAAAATGGCTTGTTATGTCACGCGACATAGGCAGCCTATGTCACGCGACATAAGTAGCCAGTTTGCAGATTCCTTATCTTTTCAGCTGCAATCTGATGTTTTCCTTTTCTAATGCATCAATCTGCATTTAAACTAAAACATTTGCATACAGAGCAGCATCATTTGCATTAAAAGGATATCTTTTTCACCAAAATGACATCTTTGCTTTAATGGTGCATCCTTTGCACTAAAAAACCCTTTTCACATTAAAGATTCACTCTTTGCATTCAAAAACTCATTTTCATACTCAAAATGCATACTTTGCATTAAAAAATCATTCTTTGCCATTTTCATGCATCATTTGTGCATTAAATGCTATTTTCCAACATAAAATGCATTCTTTACATAAAAATCATTTCTTTACACAAAAAGCATCCCTTGCAATCAAAAGACATTCTTTACACCAAAAATGTCATCTTTTCACTAAAAGTATCATTTTTATCATGCATTCCCCCATGTCCCCATTAGTAACCTTGGAACGGACCGGTGTAAAAGATCATATCTTTACATCGTTCCTTCCATTAAAGGTTCCATATTTCTTTAGATAGGGACAACCTTGAACCCTATATCTCCCATTATCGCTTAAGAAAGAGTATGAAGCATCTATACGAGCTCGACCGTCTTAAAGCGTAGGATTGATGGGTTAAGGACCCTCCTTTTCTAAAGAACCTCATCTTTGACTAAAAAGAGAGTCATTCTCTCGATCACGCAAGTCCCGAGGGTCCCGAGGTTAAAATGCGATGATCACAAGTCATAAGATGAGGACGGGATCATAATCCCGAATACATAAAATCCAAGAAATCCCGAGCGACAACCAATAAATGGTTTGTACGTCCGGAAGACGACTTGGGACATTTCCCCCCTTTATTTTCAAACACATGCACACAAGAAAGCACGCAAGCAAGCACGATTAATGAAATCATGGGAGACTTGCTCCGGCAAGGCACTTTGGGTGAACGCCAAACGTTCTTCCCAAGGGGTAACTTAACCTCCGAACCCAAGTAAAAAACCTTTTTTTCAAAGTTTTGAGGTAATCAAAATGGCGTGGCGACTCCGTTTTTCAAATTAACTCGGATGTCTTCAAACTCGCGTGAAACCAACACAAAATTTGGGCACACATTCACAGTTGGAGCATAGATCTCATCATTTCTTGCATTTGTTGCTGCATCTCTTGCCGCATTTTTTCATTCTCTTGCCGCATCTCTTCCTTCTCTTGTTCCTTCTCTTGCTGCAATTGTTCCTTTTCTTGCCGCAATCGTTCCTCCATTCGCTCTTCCATTTCCTTAACCTGGGTGTTTACACGAGTGTCAACTTGGGTGTTCAGTGTCTCAGTCAGGCTTGCTATAATCTCATCCTTTTGTCTCATTTGAGCATCATAGTCCACACTACTGGAGGAAGAAAAAGAATGCGAAGAACGGCTGCTTAATGGCAAGTCAAAGAAAGCAGCTCCATGATTTCCGAATCCGGGCAATCGATCACCTTTTTGTCGCCCGTGATGAATGGTAATGGCCTTCCAAAGTCCTGCTCGAAATGGAGGCAGTCCGGTGCTTTCAATCTCGATAATTCCCTCCTCAATAGCCTCTTCACGAGCACGCCTCACATATGTTTCCTGTTCAATATATAACAAAAAACAATTAATAATGACAAAAGGATAATTATTCAAAGTATTAATCTTAAGCTTGGCATTGAACAAAAAGTACATAAAAATGATAATAAAAGGAGACGAATTAATGCTAGTATTGTAGGAGTAGCATGGAATTAATGTTTTTCTGTTCCGGTTAATGTTGAAAATTTAAATGAAATAACTATGAATATACGTCCTCTGTCCCAAAAAAAGTTCTTGTTTACTTTGTTTTATCCAAGTTGATTAATTTTACCATATGTTTGGTCAGCCAGCTTTGAAAGTTTCATCTTCTTTTTTGGGTTATAGGTAATTGTCATTTTGACATCTTATATTTGTTTTGGATTCTTAGTTGATTTTCCTGAAGTAACTTCTTGAAGGATCTGGTACTTTTATCGTTCCCTGCAACTTTGAAGGATTCAAGCTGGGCATAGCAACTGCTGGTTTATCTCCTCAGAGATCATACCTGATGGCTTTTGTCGAGGTTGCTTCTATTGGAATATTGCAATTTGCAGCCTTATGCTAGTGCACATTATTCCTGATCTACTTAGTGTTAAAACTAGGGAATTGTTCTTGAAAAATAAAGCTGCAGAGCTTGATCGTGAAATGGGTCTGATTCGCACCCAAGAAGAAACTGGTAGGCATGTAAGAATGCTAACTCATGAAATCATGAAACACAAAAAGTAGGCACTTCGCCCATATAAATACTTACATATATTTCCTGATAATGACGGCTACTCCACTTTCTTGTGCCGTTTGGAGACACGGAAGAGTGCGTGGCAAGGAACGCCTCAGAAGCATCAACATCTGGCCCATGACACTTAACCTTAAAATATAAACAAAATAACATTATAAGAAATATATTAAAACAAATCATTAGAATGAATAAAAAATACAATACTTCTTATTTAAATATTAGTAACGAAATAAACTTACCAAACGGTCCCATGACTCACTAAGGCTGATAGAACCCCCCGTGTGTACACTACCCTGTCCCTCATTCGAGTTTCTGTTAGTCTTGGCTTTATCTGAAATATTTTGAAATTTTTGACTCCTCCAATGTTCTTCCCACTTGGCCCATAATTCTGGCGAGTAATTGGGGGCGGCCTGACCAGTTTTTTTCCATTTCATGTGCATCCCGTGCACATATCCCCTATAGCAATTATAAACCATTTCTTTGAACGCTTTCTCTATTTGCTGTTGCGAGAAGTCGGGACAACAATATTCCCTCTAAACAAAGTTTGATATATATTAATTTTAGGGTCATAAACTCAAATATTGTTGGGGCTTTACATTTAAGATCAATATACATACTTTATATTATCTAATAAATGGGCATAGCTGCAAAATTACTGAAAATACTATTTAATTGGTACACGAAACTCGCTCAACCACGGCTCATACACGGTCTTTGACGGGCGTTTTATTTGTCGGAAAAAACTCTTGAAACGGATGCTTCCGAATTATCTCACCAAACCATCTAGATGGACTTGTGTGTGCATTATGGATAAATCTATAAAGAATTTAAAATATAATATATATCAATAATATATGTGCAGAACATAATAGAAAAAACATTAACTTTAAAATGTAACAAGAAAATCATAAAATAATACTTACTGCATACTGGGAGAGATACTAATAACACATTTCACATCATGTACAACTCTATCCAAAAGAACCTTCCCCTCAGGTGCTATAGGCTCACAGCCTGCAGCGGTAGAGCTCCCCTGACCTGGACTGCTAAGGGATTCATCCTCGCTCGTATTCTCTCGCATTGGGTCTTGGAATGGAATGTCTATCCCTATAAGACTCGGGCGATGGTAGGAACAAAGGCGAGAGCTTTGGATTTCTTTGAAGGAGGAGGGGGACCATCAGTAGACATGTCTAAACTGCAACATAAATGATAGTATATGAAAATGAATAAATTACAACATAATCAAAATCACAGCGTATTTTGTTTCTGCAAATTATTATTGACAACTGATTAATTTCTCTAACTGCATATTCAAGGGCATAGATACTAATAACGGTCAGGTCAGCCGCCTAAATATCATCATAGTAGGCTTAGAGAATGAAGTAGGACTTACAGTATGAAATCAACTTCAGAATAATTCGAGTCTGGACAAACTTAAGCGTCTGGTCACGGGACATAGTTGTTACTCCAGTTATTGATTATTGTAAAATGTAATCATTCTTTGAGCAAGACTGATGTAAATTCTTCAATGAAGAAAGTAGTTAAATCACTTGTATTAGATGCAACAAAAACAATCAGCTCATGCATCCATATTGGCTGTTTCGTGGGTC
This sequence comes from Adenophora triphylla var. japonica, assembly GCA_022495995.1. Lineage (NCBI taxonomy): Eukaryota > Viridiplantae > Streptophyta > Magnoliopsida > Asterales > Campanulaceae > Adenophora > Adenophora triphylla. Next base: position 13,191 of record JAFEMH010007231.1, read on the forward strand.
CTACTCTTGCCTTTGCGGTTCCAGATTGGAGTAGTCTCAATAAGCTTAGAAACTCCCATTATATCCCCACTTAAAGAAGAAAACACAAAAGGAGGGGAGGGGGGCTTTAAACTTGCATCAGGGAGAGATCTAAAGAAGTTTCTGACAGTAAGTTTATTTTTCTTCCATATTAGGTGGTCTATGATTACGATTGTTAATCAGCTAGCAAGCAAATACATCAAATGAAGAATTGTATTCCCCGTCCCAAAATTGGCCCTCACAGTGAGAAATAAAACACAAATTTCAGGTCAAATAAAAGCGACACAGAGAGGGGAAACAGTTAATTGGACAAACAACAATGATTTCAGCATCAAAATATCTCAAATTCAAAGAAAAAGAAAAGCAAACCCTAGTCAGATTTTAAAAGTGGAAAGAGAAAGATACCCAATAATATATATATATATATATATATATATATATATATATATATATATATATATATATATATATAGAGAGAGAGAGAGAGAGAGAGAGAGAGAGAGAGGGAAGGGGAACTCACCTGAGTGAGTTGGCGAGTGATGGATTGAGAGGGACGCCGTGTTGAATGGAGGTTCGTCCGAATGCGGGTTCGACGGTGGAGCGAGGAAGGAGGCGACGCCGCGGAGTTGGCGAGTGATGGATTGAGAGGGACGGAGAGGTCACCGACGGGGGAGGGCGGTGATTGCGGTGGGGAATGATCGTCCGGGGATTTGAAGGGATTGGGGAGAGAGGGAAAGAGAGAGAGACGGGAAGAAAGGGGTTAGAAAGTGGAAAAGCTAAAAACCCTATTAAAATAGAAGAGTACTAATAATATTTTATTTATTACTAGACTTTTTCTTTCTTTATATTAGTGTTTTTATTTTAATGTAAAGAGGAATTTGGAACTATTTTTGTTCGCTTATCGTTTTTTAGGAATGATTTATTCAGATTAAATTGAGCTAAAAAGCATACTCTACGTAGGTGTTTTTAATCTTAATCCATCCATGTTATTGCTAAATAGAAGGGTTATTTTATACTCCCTCCGTCCCGGTATAAACCGCACAGTTCCTGTTTGCGCGAAGATTAAAGAAAAAAATAATGATATAAATGTTGTGAGTGTAAAAGTATTAAAATAATGTTGGAGAGAGAATGAGTGGAGAGAATAGTAAAGATTATTTGCCATTTTAGGAAGTGTGCAATTTGTAATGGGACGCCCAATGAGGAAAGTGTGCAGTTTGTAGCGGGACGGAGGGAGTAATAAGGACTCTTTTTCGAAAATATTTCGTTAATTTTTTTTTAAATTTGACCTTCATGAATATATTGGTAACAAAAAATATTTCGTTGGTAATAGTGGCGAAATATTTCGTGGAGAAAGCTTTTGCTAACAAGAATCATTCAAGAATTCACATTGAGGAGTCAAATTTTCTTAAAAGTTTTTTTTTATAAATGAGACTAACTTTTTTGGGACAAACGAAAATAGAAAATTTTGGGACAATGTGCGTAGTAACACTTCTTTGTGAACCATTGGAAAAGGCTGCAATACCTAATTAGTGGAATAGCGGGCTGAAATACCTAATTAGTGAAGTACATTATTGGAGGAATATCTATCATTATCCCCTTGTCATTTTTCATTATTAATTTTTGTTTGGTTGAGACCCATTAATCAAACTTGTTTATTGTACTTCAACTTAAATAGTTATAATCTCTCATGTATTTTCCCATCAGCACATGTCAAAATTTCATCATTCCAAATTTCATAGCCTAACCATCAAGCTCATTCGATTACTGAAATGATCGTCCATTTTCGTAATGCCCATAACATGAAAAACAGACATTTATTTGAATTTCACTTAGGGAGTAATATAAAATCTGAATCTTTTATTCAGGAACCTAACTCAATCAAAATGAAAAAAAAAGCATACTAACTAATTCAATGGATTACATTCCGATTTTTTTACATACTTTCTGCCAATTGGATGGCTGAACTGGCCAGAAGGGAAAGAGAAAGAGGGAATACACTGAGGAGGTGGCCGAAAGGGAGAGAAGAGATCCAAATGGGCGCCGGAGTGACAAATCCGGTGTAATGAATGGAGGTTGCCGACTTGGGAGCTCGTCAATCGCCGTGAAATCAAATATCCTCGCCGCCTAATAGACAGGGAGCTCACGTCAATGGTAGCTCGTCAATCGCCATCGACGCCGAGTAAAGAGGGATCGAAAACGTACATAGGGAGAAAGAGGAATTCTCGTGTTATTTAAAAAAAAAAAACTTACCCACGAAAATATCAGATTACCCACGGAAATGTCCGTGGGTATTACCCACGGAAACCATTCCGTGGGTAATTCCAAGGAAATTCAGTTTACCCACGTAAATATTATATTACCCACGGAAATTTCCGTGGGCATTACCCACGAAATAGTTTCCGTGGGTATTACCCACGAAATTTATTCCGTGGGTAATTAAACTAATTACTCACGGAAATTCCGTGGGTAATAGACATTTACCCACGGAATTTCCGAGAGATTTTTTTTTTATATTTTTTACTTTGACTTTTTTAAACCGTGGGTAATTAGGTTTTTCCGTGGGTAATACCGTGGGTAATACCCACGGAATATTCCGTGGGTAATATTCCGTGAGTAATCGAACAGATTCTAGTAGTGTATTTATCATTTTATTTAGAACAATGTCTCTTGTTGAGAGCAACCGTAGATCTGTGGAAGAAGATTCATCTGAGGAAAGGGAAAAAGGTTCTGATTCCGCGATGATTTCTTCTCCTGATTCCGGTAAATTCGGAAGTTCAAGTGATAGTGAGGAACTTGAAACTCCTACTCCGGAAGGTAAAGCTTCAATATGGAGACCTCATGGTTCCGCGAATGATGTGGGCGTAGAATTGATTAACACTAGAACCCATGAAGTTCCATCAGCTCCTTCCGCAGATTTGTTTAAAATGGCCCCCTTTTTCGGTCCCGCTGACATGTTTTGGGATGAGGCTATGTCTTGGTCTGGCCTGCATTCCAATCACGGAAAAATCACAGGGATTATCAAAGAAGCTTCTTTAGCGGAAGCTAAAAAGGTAGGCTACCGCAAACTTTTACGCTTGAAAGTCTAAGAGAGGAGACATTCCATGGTCTGCTGGTACCATTGTTTGTGGTTCCGCTAAGGTAGCCCATTGGGCGGATTGGACTAAAGATATTTTGGGGAATGCAGAATATGTTTCAATTCTTAAAAACAGTGGCATATATGAATGTGTAAGAGCTTGCCAAAATTTAACTGTAGCTAGGAATTTTGACCATTTGTGGACTTTGTTATCCCGTTGGGATAGGAAGAATCATACTTTTATTGCGAGCTGGGGTGAGTTCACTGTAACTCTTGAAGATGTGCCTGCTTTGTATGGCTTGGAGGTTCTTGGGGAGGAGTCTCTTGAAAATTTTATGTCTGCGGTGCGGAAGAAGGACCGAGGGTGGAGGCGCTGGAAGATATCCGCAAGATTTGAGGTAAAGAAATTAAAGGTCGCAAGAATGATTGGAAAGGATGGATTTTAACATGGTTTGGCGTTTTTGACAAGGCTGGTACATTCACTCCCGCAGAGAAGAAGGATTCTGATCACTATCTAGAAGCCTTCTTGTCTATGTTTTTGACTTTATTTCTTTTTCCCGAAAAGCCACATGATGGACCGTATGAAAGGAATTTTGTATATGTTGTTAAACTTGCTGCGGGAAAGAAACTGCCTATGGGGCCTTTATTTTTAGGGAATCTGTATGCCCGTTTTGATAATTTAGCGTAGGCTGTGAGTAAATTCGTAGGATGATACTATGTCCATGCATTTCTCCTTGTTCCGTTTCTCCACATGTTTATGCTTGAACATTTTGAAAAATTAGGTGTGCGGGAAGAGGTTTATGCTGGGCAGGCGGAGTGTTAGTTCCTCGATCGTGGACATGGATGAATATGAGATTCAATGTTGGGTTCTTGGAACTTATTGACCGTGAAGAAGAGTTTTGCTTCCGCCCTTATGGGAAGGTACCGCTGAACACAATGTCCTTAAATTGGTACCGCACTGATGGTCAACACATGGAGGTATTTGAGTTCAAAGATGGTTTGCTACGGAAGGGTAGAGAGAGTCAATATCCAATTATTGCTAATATTCTCCCCTCTAGTCTTCCCGCACCGAATGAGTTGGAAATTGGGTCTGTAAGGTATAGTCCCGAGCGTTGTGCCCTTCAATGCGGATATGATTTAGTTTGCCCTGGCATGTCTGATGTATATTTGGATTTTGACGATTCTTGCAAGCACTTTTGCTATCCTGGTGGTTTTTCGCAAGTGTTAGAGAAAATGGGGGTAAAGGTTATTCCAGATGCGGTATGGATAGGTTCGAGAACTATACAGGCGCGGGATTTTTGGATCGATAGCTTGAAGCAGATGCGAGCATTCATGGATGAAGCGCCTCATGCTCTTACGGAAGAACAAATTTGGAGGAATGATTTTTTCTTAGTTGCGGTGGTGTTGTGTATTCTGGTCCGGTGTCTTCGTATATCGTGGAGGATTTGTTGAAGATCCCAAAGTTTGGGTGCCTAACGGACTGCAAGAGGCGTCCTGAACTGAAACTTGGAAAGCCAAAAAGGAGGGTTTGCAAGGTTATTGCGAAGGATGCGGGAAAGGAGAGAGATGATAAGAGTGTAGATGAAGGGGATCCTATTGAGGCTGAAAAAGTAATAATAAAGGTAATTTATTTTCCCGTAATGGAGTTGATGCTTTCTTTCACGTATGTATGTTTTATCTTTCTGAAAATATTTTCGTTACCTAAATTAGGGGAAACGACAAGTGAGCAAGGATTTGGCTGGGAAAAATGCAGAAGAAAGTGATCATGAGGTATCTCTAAGCTTCACATATCTTTCTTTTCTGGAAGGGAATATGCGTTCATTTATTAAGATCTCCTGATGATTGATTTTTTATTATTATTTATTTAGAATGAGGAAGCTGAAAGTCAATTAAGGAAGAAGAAGAAAAGGAAGGGACAGATTGCGGAAGGAAGTATCAGTAAGGGTGAAGTTGATGTTACTGAAAGTGCAAAAAGAAAGCTCGAAAAAGAAAAAATAAAGAAAATGGAGAGAACGGTACAGAAAGTTGACCGTTTAGATAGTTGTGCTCATACCCAATTTGTAAGTTAGGTTGGAGAGGTAGAAGAATAGTGTTGCTACATTCCTTTCTCTTCATTTATCCTTATTGTTTTATATGTTTATATTTATATTTTTTATGTCTGATTACTATTGGTAGAAGGTGGTAAAAAGGAAGAAAAAAGTTGATGAAGAATTGGCGGAAACTACGACTCTTACGGGAAAAAGGAGTAGGGTGAGTGATGCTAGTAAGAAGAGGAAAACCCCTATAATGCAGTCTCAAAGGCTTCGGAAGGTGAGTAGGTGTCATTGTTCTTTTGTTGTAACGTATGTGTATTTTCTATATACACTTGGCTCCTAAAAAGACATACATTTTTGGAGCAGCGCTCACTTGCGGGAGGGTTTGGTGGAGCTGGTGAATTAAGCGGGACATTTGTTGACTTAGTGGAAGAAGGTGTCGGAGAAGTAAATGCTGGTCCCTTTCCTGCTGCGGAATCGGGTGCTCCTAATGTGCCTACGGGTAAGATGTTTTTTAGTACCATTTCTCCGCAGCTTCCCTCTTCCTTTCCGGAAATACCTGTGCGTCCTGTATATCTCTCTGAATGTGGAGTATGGATTGACCCACAGACCTCTTTATCTATAACTACCCCTGCAGATGCTGCAGAAATTATGAAGAAGAAAGCCACAGCTCTGGTGTATGGTCAAGTTGGTAATTTGACTAGTAAGGGGGGGCAAGAGGATTTGGTGGGTAATTTTACTCGTAACATTTTTGAGCAACGGTTGTTAAAGAGTAGTTTGGTGGGATTGTTTGAAGTTGCATCGTCTAAACGTCGCCCTTCCGCTGGGATTAATGAATATGGCAACATGATTGCGGAACGTGATATTATAACGGATTTTGACCGATCGCAAAGTTTTGGTGAAGCGGTTAGGCTTGGAGATGATGCTGAGGAGGTGGATCCTAGCTTTATTAAATCATTGTACCCCAAGTCTAATGCAGAGGTTGACAAAATTGTGTCGAATGAAGAGCGAACTGCTGCGGGATTGGGGAAGGAGATAATTGCTTCCGCAACGGATGGGAATCAAAATATTGAGGAACCATACGAGAACCTTTTTGTACATATCTCACCTCCTAGAAATGCTGAAGCTGAAAGTGCGGTATTCAACAAAAGAGGGTGAATTGCCTTTGAAGGTTTTGGCAGTTGTGGATATGGAAGATCCTAACCATTTTGCGGAAGATGAGCATGATACCAATGCTGGTGCTCAGATTGCGGTTACTGATGAAGGGCTTGTGCTGCCCAAGAAAAATGCAGGAATTGTGGATATGCAAGATCTTAACAATTCTGCAATTGTGGGGCGTGATACCGTAGCTGGTGTTCATACCGCAGATTTAGAGGGGGAACCTGTGTTGTCCAATATTGAAAAGGAGATTGGAGATATGAAAGATCACGCCAACCTTGCGGGTAATGAGCATGACATCAGAGCTGATGATCATGCTGCAGGCTTATGCAGGCTTAAGTGAAGGACTTAAGTTGTCGCAGTGTGATACAAGAAAAATGAACGTGCAAGATTGTAGCAATCCCACAGGTGCGGTTATTGTGGAGAGTTCATCCGATTCAGGTAATAAGATTGGTGATGAGGCGGTGGAAATAGTTGAAGAAACTTCTTGTGACGAAGAGATTAGTTCCGTTGTTGCGAATAAGGTTGGTTCATCTCTTGTTGATATGCAAAATGAGAAGAAAGAAGACAACCAGCTTGTGGTTGTAAATGAAGAGGGAAAAGATATCATTGATTATAGGAGAAAAGGTATTGCAGGAGTAGAAAGTGCATTTGGCACGAAGGTGGTTACTGCGGAATTTATTCCACTATCTGCGGGAGGGGGAAACTTGGCTTGGTTTTCATGTGGGGAAAGAAAACGCAGAATTATTGAGAGGTTTGCAGAAAAATATTCCTGACTTTTTTTCTAATGTTTGCTGCACTTCGTCTAAACGGGTGGTTCATAATCTTGGTTTATTGGCATCAAATTTAGTTTTCTTTGAAAACGGTCAACTGAATCAAATGGAAGCTGGAATGCTTCGTATGATGAAGGATGAATTCAAAGATCTAGAACGTGATGGTTTCTTGGTTAATTGGTCTTTTGAAGAAATTGACCGTGCTCTCAAGTTTCCTATAGAGCAGGAAATGAATCATCTTGCGGAAATGGAACGGGGCCTTGAGAAAGAAGTAACAAAGCTTCGTATGGCTGTTACTGGTTTCAAAGAAGAGATAGAAGATTGCAAATCCCGAATTGCGGTGTGCAATCAACAGCTTGTGTCTGCGGAAGAAGAACTTCATGAGAAGGAAGTTGAGCTTAATCGACTTAGATCAGAATTGGAACTGCGATCCCGCAGGCTGCTTGATGCGTGAAAGTGATTATAATGTTAGGGGAATGAAACACTAGCTTTTTGTGATGTATGTGGTATCAAAACTTATTTTGTTGTGGTATGCCTTTTGAACAACTTGTTTTTATGTAATTGATGATGCGGTAAACTCTTATGCTTGCGTAAAGCAAATTTCATGCTTAAAATATTTAGATGGTTTCTTTCCGCCTGTCTTCTTTCTTTTTTTTATGTGCGTATATATATATATATATATAGAACCATTCTTTTGAAGTATATTAATGCTTTTTTTTTAAATATATACTCCCTCCGTCCCATAATAACAGTTACAGTTACTGTTCCGCACGGGAATTAAGGAAAAAGTGAAAAGGTTGATGTGTTGTGAGTGTAGATAGTTGAGTAGGAGAGAGAATGAGTGGAGAGAATAGTAAATTATAATGGTGTTGTGAGTATTAAAATAATGTAGAAGAGAGAATGAGTGGAGGGAATAGTAAAGATTCTTTGCCATTTTAGGAAGTGTGACTTATTAGTGGGACGCCCAAAATGGCAAAGTGTGTCACTTGTTGTGGGACGAAGGGAGTATATATATACTAGTAAAAGCCCGTGTCCGAGGACACGTTTTTTTTTTTTAATTTAAAAAAAATTAAGGGCAAAATGGGAAAGGGACAACTTAGTGAGGGCAAAATGGGAAATTTGGCACTTGGTACTGTTCATAGTACTGTTCATCCCCCTTTGCCATTTATACTATATATATATATATTTTTTGAGGAAATTTCATGCATATATTAATTGTAGAAATGAAATGTTGAGTACAAGGCTGTAAACTCAATATTGCTTTGTGTAAGATTGATACCAGTGATGAAAGTTCTGGCACAATACAATGTAGGTAAATAGAAAATACTTAAGTAGAGAATACTTAATCACAAGGAGGGTTGAAACACTTGTTTGTGGAAGAAAAATTTCAGGAGTAGAACCGCTTCGGCCATTTTGCATTTAGGGGCGGGAGTAATTTTCCCTCCAGTGTTGCAATTCTGTAATATCCTGATTCATTAGCTTCCTCCACCTTGAATGGGCCTTCCCATTTCGGGGAAAATTTAGGAACGAAGCCTCCACGAATAATTTGCGGTGCTGCTTTCAGTACTAGGTCTCCTATTTCAAACGTTCTTGGCTTCACCATCATATCATAAGTGCGGGAGATCTGACGAGAGTAGGTCTGAAAATTCTTGCGGACTGCATCCCTCCTTTCATCCAATAATTCCAACTGAACTGGCCTTATGTCCTGCATCAGACCTTGCTGCATGGCAACACGAGTCGAAGGGATGGTCAATTATGCGGGTAATATTGCTTCAGCACCATAAACTAACGAAAAAGGAGTATGCCCTGTAGCCTTCCTCTTACTTGTTCTGTATGCCCATAATGTTTCCGGGATTTTATCATCCCATGCCCCGGAAAAATCCTCCCGCAATTTACTTAGGGATTTTGATGAGGGTTTTGTTGGTTGCCTCTGCCTGCCCATTGCCTTCGGAATACGATAATGTAGAGAAATGATGATGAATTCCGTACTTTAGAGTAAATGCTGAGAATTGGCTGTTCGAAAATGGTGTTCCATTATCCGAAACAATTTGCTTAGGGATGCCGAACCTACAAACGATATACTCCCTCATAAAATTGACAACTGCCCCTGCGGTAGCATTTTTTAATGGGATGGCCTCACTCCATTTTGTGAATAACTCCGTGGCTACTAGGATCCATATCTTTCCACTGGAATGCGGTACTATTTTTCCAATGAGATCAAAAGCCCACGTATGGAACGGGTAAGGTGCAGAAAGGGCGTGCAACGGTACTGCTGGGGCGTGAATCAAATTTCCATAAACTTGGCATGTTTTACATTTGCGGACGAATTCTGTGCTATCCTTTTCCATGGTTGGCCAATAATACCCTGCAGTCAGGATTTGATCTAACAACTTGTCTCCCCCAATATGTGCAGGAGCATGAAATTCTTTCAAAATCACCATAGCTTCCGCACTGTCCACACATCTGTGTAAAGTCCCCTTGTATCCTTTCCTATATAACTTTCCATCAACCAAGCGGAATCGAAAAGCCCTTCTTTTAATAGCCTCAGCCTCATTTTTGTTGGCAGGGAGGGAACCTTCCTGAAGATAATCAAGGTAGAGATGGCGCCAATCACGAACTCCTACAATGCAACAGGCTTCCAATAGAGAAATAAAGTGCTGATAATCAATACAACTTGCTTGGATTTTTGTGGAATCAAGGGCCATATCTGGCCAATAGTAACCCTGTCTTTGAATTCGCCTATAGAGGTGCAAATATAAATCACCGCAAGTTTGCTCGTATATCTGTCCCAGCCTAAACTTTGCTTCTTTCGGCCCTATACAGTCCCCTTGTATCCTTGCCTATATAACTTTCCATCAACCAAGCGGAATCGAAAAGCCCTTCTTTTAATAGCCTCAGCCTCATTTTTGTTGGCAGGGAGGGAACCTTCCTGAAGATAATCAAGGTAGGGATGGCGCCAATCACGAACTCCCACAATGCAACAGGCTTCCAATGGAGAAATAAAGTGCTGACAATCAATACAACTTGCTTGGATTTTTGCGGAATCAAGGGCCATATCTGGCCAATAGTAACCCTGTCTTTGAATTTGCCTATAGAGGGGCAAATCTAAATCACCGCAAGTTTGCTCATATATCTGTCCCAGCCTAAACTTTGCTTCTTTCGGCCCTATACAGCAGGAAAGCGGTCCTCCTGAGTTGCGGAAATAAAGTACCCCATTCTTCAGGTAGTATTTTTGTAGTTCAAGCAAATCTTTGTGTTCTTCATTGCTTTTCAGCTGCTGCACTATTGGACCGCGCCAGTATATCATCTCTTCTTCCCCAAAGAATTCATTCAAGTTTGTTGGAGATCTTTGCTTCAACACCGTAATTTGAGCTTCATCCCCCTTCATGACTACCTTGGATCCCAGGGTTGCTAGAGCGTTCGGATGCCTGTTACTGGTACGTGGCTGTTTCAATTTTCACTTCCTCAAAATAATCAATCAGCTGATGTACCATAGTGCAATATGGGGCTATGTTGATGTGCTGTAAACTGAATTCCCCGCTGACTTGCTTAACTATTAAGTTGGAATCTCCCTTAATGGTCAACTTGCATGCTCCCCTTTTCCTTGCTTCGATCAACCCCAACACTAATGCTTCATACTCAGCTTCATTGTTTGAACATGGAAAGGCTAACTTATAAGCTTTCGTATAAACTAGTCCCTCGGGGGAAGTGAGGACTACACCCGCACCTCCGTCTTTTGCGGTAGCTGATTCGTCAAATTCCAATATCCACGACCCTTGTTCGACATTAATTTCTGCACTCTCATTTTCCCGTGGCAATTCCTGAGTCGGGGGTTCATAACTTCCATTTGGAAAAAAGGATAATAGGTCAGCTAGGGCTTGGCTCTTTACCGCTTTTAGGCTGGTGCACCTGATGTCATATTCTGAAAGGATTAGGAACCACTTGGCTACTCTTCCAACCAACACGGATTTGGATAAAATAAAACGGATAGGATCGCATTTCGTGATTATTTCTACCGGGAAAGCCAAGAAATAGTGTCGCAACTTCTGTACCACAAAGATTAATGCCAAGCAATGTCTTTCCAACTGTTATACAGACCTTCCGCACCTATGATTACTCTGCTCAGATAGTAAATTGGCTTATCCCCCTTTTGACCTTGTGCTAACAAGGCTCCAATGGACCTTGTAGTGGAGGCTAAGTAAAGTAAGAGCAGGGAACCCGACTGCGGTGCTACCATGGTATTGACAGAACGGAGAGCTTGCTTGGTCTTTTCGAAAGCCTCCTGATGCTGCCTTTCCCATCTAAAACTTGACCGAGCTTTTAACAATTCCATTAAGGGATGCCCTACCTCCGCAAGTGCGGGAATGAATCGTCTCATGTACGACACTTTACCCAAGAAACTTTTAAGCTGCTTTTGAGTTTTCGGTGCTGGCATTGAGAGAACGGCTTTCTGCTTTTCCGCATCTACTTGGATACCACTGCGATCAACAATGTGCCCCAAAAATTTCCCTTTAGTGACCCCGAAAACACATTTCCTTGGGTTTAACTTCAATCGATACCTCCTGCATCTAGTGAAAACTTTCCGCAAATCCGCTAAATGTGAGGACCCCTTCCGGGATTTTATCACCAAGTCATCCATATAAAACTCCACTGCGCAGTGATGCATATCGTGGAAGATGGCCGTCATTGTTCGTTGATACTTGGCACCCGCGTTTTTTAACCCGAACGGCATGACCGTAAAATAGAAGTTGCCGAATGGAGTCCTAAAAACCGTCTTTTCAGCATCCGCAGGATCCATTTTGATTTGATTGTAACCCTTGTATCCATCACACATTGAATACATCTCATGCCCCGTCGTGGCATCAATCAAGGCGTCAATTGAGGGGAGCGGGAATTCATCGTTAGGGCAAGCCTTGTTGAGGTCACGAAAATCTTGACATATACAAATTTCTTCCGCTTGTCTTTTATTAACTATAACCATGTTGCACAGCCAAGTTGGATGCTCGATTGGCCTAATGATTCCTGCAGTGATCATGTTTTCCAACTCCGTCTTGATTTTAGTTTCCAACTCAAGTTTATAGATGCGGGATTGCTGCCTTATAGGTTTCGCCATTGGATACACATGAAGCTTGTGTGTTACTACCGCTGTATCCAAACCAGTCATTTCATCATAACTCCAAGCAAAAACATCTTTGAACTTAGTAAGAAGGGTAATGAATTGCTCCTGCTGCAGCAAACTTAAATCATCTGATATTAAAACTGGCTGGTCGGCGTCTTCTCCCAGGTTTATTTCTTTCAACTTTTGGGCTTGAGGGCGAGGTTCATCCCTCAATTCAATAGGCTCATCCTTGACTATATCAAAACTTTCTTCATTCCCTTGCTTAATCATTACATAACATTCATGGGGTTCATCCCCCACAAACGTAGGGAGTTCCCCCGCACACCGTCATAAGTTGACAGTGTACCTCACTCGACCGTCTGGCATGCAAACCCGCTTACTCGTTCCTACCATTGACTGGTCTGCTTTTCTCTTTGCAACATTAGACTTTGTGGTTATCTGGAGGGAATTAAAATCTGCAAGGCATCCCTCCGCAAACTCTTCATAAAATAAAGCATCTGCCAAATGTGCTTCCATTCGTGAAAAAGGCCGGAGAGAAGGCTCTAAGGTGATTTGCTTACCACCAATAATTCCCTTCGCACATTGGTGCAGAGTTGATGGGACGATTTTGTGTTAATGAAGCCAAGCTCTTCCGATCAACACCTGATAAGTAGTATCCGCATCAATAACGTGAAACTGTGTTGAAGTCCGCAAACTCCCCATGTTTAAAGGGATGATGACAGACCCGAGAGTATTGACTACGTTTGCCCCGAAACCTGTTATGGCTATGCTATGCCTTTGCAAATCTTCTTCCCCAAATCCAGTTCTCTTAAAAGTGGAATATGGGAAAACATTCACTGCGGACCCGTTATCGATGAGCGCCCGTTTGAATTCTACCCCATATATTTCCGCGGTAACATAAAGGGGTCTATTATGAGGATGGTCAACTCTCATATCAGCGTCTGTGAAAACAATTTCAGAAGCCAACTCCTTCCACTTCCTGCTCAGGGAACCTCCTTCCCGCAAACATGGCTGATCGTTATCTCTGGCTATCTTAATCAAAGCTTTTGTTGCCTCCAGGCGAGTTGCGGCATCAAACCCTAGATGATCAAAGAAAATGCGAAACTTTGGGGTAAAATGCAATGACTCCGCTACGGCTACGTCATCCATGAGCGAGTTGGGGTTATTTAGCAATAGGGCGGCTTCATGAGTAGCGGTTGGTAATTAAAACACAGTTGCCATGTTAACATACTTTTGCTTTCCATTATCATGAGAGGGTAAGGGGTTAGTTCTTACACTATTACTTCCATCATCTATGGTCAAGACTCCTTTTTTCACGAATCGGTTAATCACTTTCTTCGACTGATTACAATCTTTGGAGGGGTGGATAACTCGCCTATGATAATGGCAATAATCCTTATGTTTCAAAAATATTGCTGCGGTAGGTTCATGATTTACCAAAGGTAACTTTACATCCCCACTATGCACCATATTCTGCAACGTATCTAATACTTGCGGCATCGGAAAAGGGAAATTGGGGGCTTCTTGGAACCGCGGTTTGGTCATTCATTCGTCTACTGAAGGAGTCTTTTGCCTAGGAGATTCTGCTACTGCTACTTCTATTGGCCTTTTATTAAACCTTTGGAATTTCGAGTTGTCCCCTCTATACTGCCCCGCGGTAGACCAAGAGGTACGCGGCTCCAATACAACTTTGAGTACCGAATTGCTTGCGGCATCTGCCAGCTCCTGGAACGTCTTAAACTTGTGAATGGCCAAAAATTGATGGTAGGTCTCGTCCATTGCTTGGACACAATGTTGGACAAGTTCATCCTCGGGCGCTGGGCGAACTAGGTCAAGAGACCTTGCGGAAAATCTCTTAACGAAATCCACGGGTTTTTCTCCTGGCTTCTGAATTTCACGGGCAAATTTAAACATAGTGAGCTCTTCCTGTGCATAAAAGAACTTAGCATAGAAATGTCGGGTCAGATCATTAAAATCATAGATTTCATCCTTATGCAGACGGTAGAACCAGGTGTAAGCTTTCCCGGTGAGGGAAGTGGGAAACTCCCGCAGACATAGGTTGCTGTTGTTGGCATGTGGCCCCAAGGTCTCTAAATACAGCTGAACGTGCTCATGTGGGTTAGACTCTTCCCCCGTATACTTGGTAAATTCACGGTGCTTGTATTTCTCAGGGTAAGGTTGACAAGTAATGCATGTTGGATATGATTTTCCCGCGGAATGGTCAGATGATACAGCCGTGTTGCTGCGGGAAGAGAAAAGTGTTCTCGCTTGTTCAAATGTCATTAACCCAGATGATGGGGTGTTTCCTTGCTGGGGGATAGTGCGGTTTTCCAATGGGTCTCTACTTTAACTTTTTGTAGGTCCCATAGCATCATCATCATCAATGCAAATGGGGTCAGGTCCAAGCTTAGCCTTTCCTTTTGCGGCCTCCTTTGCGTCTGCGGCTTCCTTCGTAGCTTGGGCTTTCTCTCTTTCCAGGGTTTCTATTCGCTCCAGAAGCACTTTTTGGTTATAATAGAGTTGCTGAAATTCAGCTTGGGTGATGGGGAGGTTAGGTTGGACTTGGGGAGTGCTTTCGTCTGACTCCGTTTCGACAATGGGCAGATTTTCATTGGTCGGTTCTACTTGCGGTTCAGGGGGGGTTGGGTTGCTCTGGAATTGTCGCCTAAGATGCTCAGACTCGGCATTTTACCTTGAGTACCCGTGTCGACACGACGCGACACCGGTGCCGACACGGGATATGCGTCGGACTCGTCAGTGAAAACGGACTCGGCAATTTTCATATTTGTTTGATTGAAATCAATTTTTTCATCATTCCCACTTACAGATCTAATCTATTGTGCCGATCAAACAAAGGAGGAGGAAGAAAAGAACCTAAAATTAGAAAGCTCTGCTCCAAATTGGCTCGATTGTTGAGAATGCCGAGGTTGCCGTTGTTTATGGTTGCCGTTGTCGATTGTCAATGCTTGAATATCGCAAGATAGAGAGAAAGTGAAGAGGCCTCCATTGGAACACAGAGGAGAGACAAAGCGAAACGTAAAGACGAAGGGGCGGGAAGAGAGAGAAAGACAAACAGATCGTAAAGACGAAGGGGGCGGGAGGAGAGAGAAAGACAAACAAAGGGTTTCCTTGGGTTGGGAGAAGTGGGATACAACTGTATTTAAATGAAAGCTACCTCTCTTTTTTCTTTTTTCTT
Organism: Adenophora triphylla var. japonica; assembly: GCA_022495995.1. Classification (NCBI taxonomy): domain Eukaryota; kingdom Viridiplantae; phylum Streptophyta; class Magnoliopsida; order Asterales; family Campanulaceae; genus Adenophora; species Adenophora triphylla. The sequence goes on from JAFEMH010007231.1 coordinate 28,561, forward strand.
TTTTTAGCAATATTGGAAATAATATTTTAAAGTGCTTTTTTTTTTAATGCAAACTACAAAATTGAATTAAATTTTTGGCATTATAATTAATAATAATTATAGTAATTTTTTTCAGTATTTATAAACTATATTTTTATATGTGTTTTTTTATGTCGAGTCCATATTCAGAATTCGCACCCTTCTAGTCCGTGTCCCCGAGTCCAACATTTTGAGATTTGAAGTATCCGACACTCGGATCCGTACCCGTGTCGGAAACTCATACCCAAGTCCGAGCATCTCGCCTGTTTCCACATTCCTGGCTGCGGCTCTCTTTGATGGTGCCATGTGAATACCTCCCACTGTGGTCACCAAATGTAAATGTAGGAAGCAGGTTCTTGAAAGGGCTTAAGGGTAAAACTTGCAATAGGCATTACACACGAATCAACAAAGAGGAATGAGAAGGAGGAGCGAGAATAGGGACAAGTCAGGAAGGAGAGAACAAGTATTGCGGGAACAGCAGGGCATGTACGTCACTGTAGCTCACATTGATATTTGAACCGGGTATTTATAGTAGTCAGAGGTTGGCAGCTCCGTACTGTGCACATGACGAATCACGTGCTTTCCGTACCGCAAGGTGTCGATTCCCTATTCGTTGGGCTCGTACGGATTAATGGAATGATGCCGCGTGTCCCTCGTGGGGACCAGTCCCGTAATTCCCCTTTTTGTCCTGACTAGGCCACGTGTAGTCCCTCAATTGGGCCACGTGGCTAATTTCGCTATTCTATCCTCCAATACATAGCTCCTTGATGATTCCCATAAATTACGGTAAGAGAGTTCCCGTTGACCCTGTTCAATCAAGGGAACTAGGTGTAAGTACCCTAATCTGGATCACCCTCTTCTGAGCGCACGGGAAACACCGCAGACTCACACAAACGCAGTTTCGAATACCCAAAACCCTCAAAAACCACAAAACCACCAACCAAACCAAGGGGGGGACCTTTCTGGAACAAAAAAGGACAAAAGGACTTTTGAGGAATTATGCAAAAAAGCAGAGATGGTCCGTACGGACCTCTTTGTTATCATAATTACTGAATCCTCTTAAAGTCCACCATATTCCCTCAAATCCAGGAAGTAATAATTACTGGAATACCTTGGAGGTCCGTACAGACCTTTCTGCATACAAGGATGTCCGTACGGACCTTCTTGTTACCAGACACCATCATTGCTGAATCTTCTTAAAGTCCACTTATTCCCTCAAATCGAGGAAAACCAAAATCTTGGATTACATGGAAGGTCCGTACGGACCTTCTTGCACAAATCTGAGGACTATAAATAGAGGGCTCCCCCTCCCTCATTTCACACATCTCCCTCTTCTCTCCTCTCCCCCCAGCCTTTAGGTACCCCTCTAAGACCCTTCGGGGCAATCCCGGCCCCTTTCGGATCCTTCCGAACTCCCTTGTGGTGCTCCGAAGCCTCTTCGAGCGCTCCCGAGACGCTCCCGCGCTGCCCCGAGGCACTCTCGAGGTACTCTGAGGTCCCTCGTGGTACTCTGAGGCCTTGCCTGGTCTTTCCCAAGGCGTCCCGGCTCTTTCCGAGTCAAATCGGCAACTCCAACGCACGCCGGAACTCTGCCCGAGTGATCCCTGCGATCTCAACGCACGCCGGAACTCTGCCCGAGTGATCCCTGCGATCCCAACGCACGCCGGAACTCTGCCCGAGTGATCCCTGCGATCCCAACGTATGTCGAACCTCTGCCCGAACGATCCATGCGATCCCAATGCACGCCGGAACTCTGTCCGCAGAAAACCGGCACATCCCGAAGCAAACCCGGTCCGTCCCGGAACACTATTCCATCCTCAAACACTATTCTCCAGTGGAAGACAGACACGAACCAACATTGGTAAGGCTTCCTTCCTACACTATTTCAATACATTTCAATAAGCAGTATAGATACAGCATGCATTTTTAAAAGCACATACACACACACACAACATTTAAAGAAAGAAGGGGTACCGAAAGACTCGTTTTTACGAGGCGACTCGAGTGAGCTCTAATATTCTAATATTCTCTTCCCGAGGAGTAACCTGACCTCCGAACTCAAAAATCTCATCACACAAAAACAGTTTATTAAACTGATGCCCTTTTTCAATGTTTTGGGCTTAATAAAAACGGCGTGGCGACTCTACAAAGCAAACACACAGCGAGACATCCTCCCAACGCAAATTCGAAAAATGCCATATGCCGGGGCGCGATCGCGCTGCCTCTCGGATCCGAGCTGTTTCAGTTGGCGACTCCGCTGTGGACATTTTGTTTTTAAAAAAAAACTTTTAAACAAAAAACAAAAGATTTTTTTTAAAACAATGATGAGGGTCAAACTTTCATTTTACCCCTTTCTTTAACTGTTGTGTGTGTATGCATGTGCTTTACTTTTATTTTACAAAAAATAAAAATACAAAAAAATGCATAAATATAAATCTGTGTACATACATTTAAAATTCTTCAAAAAACTTCTGTTTTACTCAGAAAAAGAATTTTAGAGACCGCACACTACTCGCACTGCTGCCTCGGTACACCGCACGCTACTCGCACTGCAGCCTCGGTTACACCGCACGCTACGCGCACTGCTGCCTCGGATACACTGCACACTACAACCCTCAACCCGGAGTGGTCTCAGTTGCAGTCCGTTTGGTCTTCCTAGGCCTCTTTGGTGCGCACGGGATCATTCCAAACATCCCATCCTAGCCAAGCGTCAACCCTGCACGTTTGAGTCTTGAGTCACACTTTGTCCAGACTCGGTTGGTTTTTACCCAGTCCGTGTCATACAGCCTGGATACATATCCCATGCCGGCCATTTTCTGAGTCGAAGCTCGGAACTCAAGATACCTTGCGCAAGTAAAGCGATGAAAGTTCATGCTAAAATCTCGACCTGATCTTGATTTCCGAAGCTACACCCAGACGATGTTCTGTCCCAGATATACATCCATGCTCACAGATCCCTTGCACAAGCAAGGTAAAGAGAGGTCATGCCAAACTCTTGACCCGATCTTGACTCAGTGGCCGGCTCGGTTCACTATTCACATGGCTAACGCATTAAAACGAACATGACAGGCTCGGTCCTTAGGTTCGGTTTTTCTTTTAGGCCGGTGGAAACCGCTTGCCCTATAGGACCCTCGCCCGGGGCTGTCCACCCCGGGATGTCGAAATACAGGTGCAAAACGAGGGGCTTATAGCCGCACAGACGGTCTCCACTGACCCAGGATCTAGCATAGTTGTGAAAAAGAAGAGCAATCTTTTCCAACCTACCTAGGACTCTGAGAAAACACCGTTTTAAGTAAATTAAAACAACAAAAAAAATCAGAAACAAAAAGCGAAAACTGCATGTCACGTTAGATTTCCCCCTTTTATCCCGAAAGGCCTTCCCGTGTCTAAACCTTACCCGTCACCCCTCTCCAGCAAACCGAGAGTGGTTAAGAATACCCGGGAGCCGCCTCTCCAGTGTCAAAGTCGAAAGGTCCGACATCTTTTCCAGTACAGCCACCAGGACAGTCCTTCAACTCCTCATGGCCAAGTCAGTGGATAACAGCGAAGAAAATGGGACCTTACCCCCGAGAAATTTCCTAAGAATGGAAGAAGTTTGGCAAGTCCTCATGGCTCTTGAGAAATGCCAAGGCGAACAATAAGCCTGGATCGAAGGTGCCATGCACCACTTCGGAACATTAGCCACCCCCCAACCACCTGGGGCTTCCAAAGACATGCCTGCTCCTGTAGTTTCTAACGTCTCTCATGGTCTCCTGGAAGTCAACCTGTTGCCCTCGTACGAGCCATGCAGTTACGACATAAAGCCACAAAACCCCCCGGGGGAAGACATGTCCGATCAACATCCTGAGGTCTCGATACCACCGCCGAACAACGAACACATCTGGTGGGACGTCTGTGACTGCACTGCTTGTCTGGAAAGGGATTTCCAAGATGAAATGAACGATGATCGCCCTCGAAGAAAGAAGAAACCCTCTTCTCAACAAAAACTGAAGAGGAGATACGAATCTGGCGACCCCACAGTCGGAACCCTCGGAGAACCATCAGGAAAGTTTGACTACTACGTCATCTACCCCAGCAAATCTCCTCAACCTAGCTCTGCGCAAGGCCACGACAACGTCTGCTCCATGATCAGCTGGGATGAGCTCCACACCGCCACCAACGGCCCGATGATCCAGATACCTCAACCCCCATCTTGGGAAGATCTCAAAGCCACTGTTGACGCTTCAACAAAAGCAATGACGATAAACGAACTGAAATGCGCGGTATGGCCCTACGCCAACCAAGGCCCTCCCATTATAGAGATAGGAGAAACAAGTAAAGCATCCAAGCCAGAAGTGAACGTACTGACGCGTTCCGATCAAATCCCGACGAATACTCCAAGGGCAGACAAAAGGCCAGCCATGCCTGAGCCACGAACTGAAAAGGGGCCCTACGCCAAAGAAGCCGAAACCCTTGACCCGAAGGCTGAAGATCCTGTCTTAACTCAGCTCAAGCGTACTCAGGCTAACATCTCACTCTGGTCCTTACTCACTTCCTCTTACCCGCACAAACTCAAGTTGGAGGAAAGCCTGGCCCAGACCATGGTACCCATCTGAATGTGCGCTCGCCCGAAAATAAAATAGAAATGAAGGAGTCGCCACGCCGTTTTTAAGAGGAAACATTGAAAACCTTTTTTTGACAGAGAAAATGGGTTCGGGGGTCAAGTTACGTGTTGGGAAGAACCGAGAGTTCACCCAACACGCCTCTTCCGTAGACGAGTCTTTCTAACGTTCAACATTTAATTCATTCAAACGTGTGTGCTAGTGTGTATGACAAGATATGTATGGAATTCATAGAAGTACTTTGTTTTATTGCTCAAAGGGAGGAAGAAACAACTTGTAAGCCATTGACAATGGGAGGCTACATCCCATATTACAAAAAGGAGGAACCAAAACTTACAACTAAAATGAACCTACTGCAGAGGCTTGTTGTGTAGCGTGACACAGGACCTGAGGAGTCACTTGTGTCGCGTGACACTACAGATCACTTTGCAGAGGTTTTACATTATCAAACAATGAAGAAAGAAATCTACCTAATCACCTCAAATGAATGTGGATATGGAAGATCCACACCCTAATTTGAGTGACTAATAAAGGGGAAAAAGGAAGAACAAACTTACAACTGAAAGACGATTCTCTGCAGATGGGTTACTTGTGTCGCGTGACACAGGACTGGATGAGTCACTTGTGTCGCGTGACATAAGTAGACCATCTGCAGGAATCTCACAATTCCAAAACCAGAAACTAACAGGGATCAATTCAGATCTATTAAGCACACCAAATCAACTTGGATTAACACAAATTAGCAACGAATCACCCAAGGGAGCATGGATATGGGAGATCCATACTCCCTTGAGCACCAAGCAACCAAGGGAGATACAATCATAATACCAATATGCAATTAAACCAAACAAAACCAATTAAACAGAGATATGGCAGTTGCCACTTGATAATCTAAAGCAGATGGAGCTTGATTATCAAGTGGAGGAAGAACAATTGCAAATAAACAAGTAAATAAGAGAGAAAAAGGGTGGAGAAATGCGTTACCCTTGTAGTCCTCACTTCTACACCAAGTTAGGTGTGGAAGCCTTCAATTTAGCTGCTAGGAAGTGCAATTGGACACCAATTTGATGCTCTTGTTCAGATCTCCAAGGGGAAGTAGGTTGTATGAAGGTGGGTGTGTGATTTGGGTGAGGAAGAGATGGAATTAGAGGGTTTGGTGTGGTTTGAGGAGAGAGAGGGGTTTTCTGTCGTTAATTCGGCAGAGTAACTTTAGGGTATTGGAAAAGGATCCTGATATGAGAGGGGGAGGTTCCAATTTATAGGCTGCATGGAGGAGGTCACTTGTGTCGCACGGCCTTTCGCTTCGTTTTTCCGTGGTCAATTGTGCCGCACGACCTATCCAGCCATGTAACCGTTTTTGGCATTGACAACTGATTCTGGAACCTTCTGTGATAATTCCCAATAGGTCCAAATCTGATAATTCCTGGTAGGTCCTTTTACGTGGAAAAATCACTCACAAGCACTTCCTTCATAAGATCTTTAAGAGAAGTTTCCGGAAGACTTGGAATTGACCGAGAATTTACCAAAACGCCCCTAATGCAATTTTATTACATTAAAATGCACCTAAAAAGGGATCACGAATTGGATTGGCGTACTCACAGAGGCCCTCGGAAATGTCACTTATGGAAGAAGTGATGTTGTCGACAAACAGGGCCCAATCCCAATGAGCGGCTGAGGGATATGGTGGATGGCTTAGAAAATCGGATGGCTGGACCTTTTTAGAAAGGATTCCTACGTATCCCTGGGAGGGAATCAAGCCAAATCGTAGTTCAGAATACTCGGAGGAGACCATTAGGAGGTGTCTGACCCGAATAGACCATTAGGAGGTGTCTGTCCCGATAGAAGACTGTTAGGAGGCGTCTTGACCCGATAGAAGACTGTTAGGAGGCATCTTGACCCGAATAGACCATTAGGAGGTGTCTGACCCGATAGAAGACTGTTAGGAGGCATCTTGACCCGATAGACCATTAGGAGGTGTCTGACCCGATAGGAGACTGTTAGGAGGCGTCTTGACCCGAATAGACCATTAGGAGGTGTCTGACCCGATAGAAGATTGTTAGGAGGCATCTTGACCCGATAGAAGACTGTTAGGAGGCGTCTTGACCCGAATAGACCATTAGGAGGTGTCTGACCCGATTGAAGACTGTTAGGAGGTGTCTTGACCCGATAGAAGACTGTTAGGAGGCGTCTTGACCCGAATAGACCATTAGGAGGTGTCTGACCCGATAGAAGACTGTTAGGAGGCGTCTTGACCCGAATAGACCATTAGGAGGTGTCTGACCCGATAGAAGACTGTTAGGAGGCGTCTTGACCCGAATAGACCATTAGGAGGTGTCTGACCCGATAGAAGACTGTTAGGGGGCGTCTTGACCCGAATAGACCATTAGGAGGTGTCTGACCCGATAGAAGACTGTTAGGAGGCGTCTTGACCCGAATAGACCATTAGGAGGTGTCTGACCCGATAGAAGACTGTTAGGAGGCATCTTGACCCGAATAGACCATTAGGAGGTGTCTGACCCGATAGAAGACTGTTAGGAGGCATCTTGACCCAAATAGACCATTAGGAGGTGTCTGACCCGATAGAAGACTGTTAGGAGGCGTCTTGACCCAAATAGACCATTAGGAGGTGTCTGACCCGATAGAAGACTGTTAGGAGGCGTCTTGACCCAAATAGACCATTAGGAGGTGTCTGACCCGATAGAAGACTGTTAGGAGGCGTCTTGACCCAAATAGACCATTAGGAGGTGTCTGACCCGATAGAAGACTATTAGGAGGCGTCTTAACCCAAATAGTGAAATGAACTGAAGGAAGTGATTTTTAGACATAATGATTTGACAGTTTGGAAGAGACATATTTTCATACATGTGCTGTGCTTACCTGTAGCTGCCGGAGGGACTGATGCTATTGTTATTGCTGCTGGGGATAGATGAGACTACCGGGGATTCACTCTGCTGTTGACGATTGTTGTTTTGTCTTGTCAGGGGATGGCCTTCATTGATTCTTGGCCGACATTGGAATTATTGACCTTTGCTTGGTAGGGCAAGAACTCTTCTTGTTGAATTATCAGGGAACAATAGACTTCGCTGGCAATTTGGCAATGGGGCTGATGACTCTGATGAACATTTTGTGGAAAGATTGTCGGATTTGCATTCCTTTTGTTTCGGTCGTGCTTTGAGGGGCAATCTTTGAGATTCGGTGCAGCTCCGTTGATCATTGGACTTGCGGGGGTAGATGTGGCTGCCGGAGAGTCTTAGGCTATAACTGCTGTTGGCGGTTTCCGGGTGGCCATTCACGGGACGGGCTCTGACTGAAAATCTGCCCTTGGGAACGGGCTCTGACTGAAAATCTACCCTATGGGAACGGGCTCTTGGTAATGATCTGCCCCTGGGAACGGGCTCTTACTGAAAATCTGCCCACGGGCTCTTGGTTGATAACTCGCTGTGCGGAACATGCCTTAAAGTCGCTGAGGCTGGTGAGCATTATTGCTTGGATTCTGGGGCAGCTGGGGCTCTTTCAAATGATGCTGGTGAGTCCGGGCCTTTCAAAGATAATAAAGGCGGGGTCTGCCACCTGCAGGATTTGGAATCCCTGTCTAAGATTGTGATTCGAGGGGCAATCCTCACGATCACATTACGATCACCTGATTATTGTACCCTGCGGGGGGAAAACACAACACTTCTAAGCACTTAGCACTTTATTCGACTCTTTTTGCTTATGCATTATTAATCTTTTGTTGCACAAGTCCATCTCAGCTGAGGAGAATAGGAAGTAGGGATTTGGCGCGGCTTGACGAGCAGATATGTCTGTATCAGTTGCTCTATGAGGGATCGTGTATGGGACGACAAGTGTTTATAATGAGGTGGACCCTCTCCCATTATAGGATGATACGGTGCAGCTTAGGCAAGTCGGGGACGCTCCCGGGAGTACTGGTTGCAGCAGGTCCATTGCTAGTGAGGACAAAGTGTATCGCGCGCCTGAGACAGCAAGTAGCAGAGAATGTGCAAAGAATGATCCCGACTTGGAGAAGCCCCAGTTGACAGTGCAAAGCGAACCTGGAGGGAATCTGGTAAGAAGAGCCGGAGGGATACCTTAACCAAAGCCCCAGCTTGAGGAAATTCCATGTAGCTTTATGGCAGACAGTATCATCTTGTGGCCACAGAGGCAACTCATCATTTCGAATTGCAGTCAATCAATCGCTGGACAAGACTCGAAAGTGTTTTACGTGCAGGGGCATATCTTTCGAGGGTGGGAAATGAATCCCGAATTTGTGTATGACACTCTCGCTTTTGGGTTTGACTCTTTTGGGAGAGTATAAGCATTACAAGGTGTGGAAAAGTGTATGGAAGCCCCTGTCGACCGAAACAGTGTTTAGCTCTATCTTCCTATGATGTAGAAAGGGAAGACTTGTCGAGACACTTGAAAACTTGTCTTATTCGTGATGATCACAAAGCTGCTTAAAACCCTTTATTGATGTTCGGGTTAGTCAACCACCAAAGCCAATATGAACAAATATTTTTATCAATCCCGAGGAGAAAGCCCACTGATATCGAGAGTCAAACTCGGACGGATGAACAATGTATGGGCATGGTCCTTGAGGAGACCGGATCTTCTGAGATCTGTTTGTGATTTCGACCGGACCATTTCTGGTTGCCTACGTTCCCCTCCTTGGGAGGAGCTCAGGTCGCCGTAGTTCGGGTTTATCCCGAATGGAAAGAATGAACATTGAAATTCGGGGATGGCGAGGACTTTTGAGAATTTTGAGAATTTAGAAACATGTCCTCTTGGAGTGTTGATGGGAGACACAGATGTGAAGCCCCAGTGGAACGTTCACGACAGGTGTTTGCGGAGGAGAAATGAAATATGCTCACACGCAACGTCGAATGAAAATATGGAATTTGCACAATCTTCGCTTGACGGCCTGAACTACTATCCGATAGGAACTGCGGCTGGGCTTCGGGATTTCGATCGGTCTTCGGGTAATTTAGGACGTTGTGACCTCTTAAAACGAGAGGTCGGCTAGGCTTTTTATTGACTGGACCTCTAAAGATGAGAGGTTGGCTCTTGGGTATGTGTTTGGGATTTCTATGGTGAGGGAATCCATGATTGCATCTTCAATGCCTCTAAGAATGAGAGGTCAATCTTGGCTTTGGCTAAGGGCAAAGGTAAGGGTAATGGTAATGGGAATGGGAATGTCCTCTAAAATTGAGAGGACGACTTGGAATTGGTTAAGGCAGTGGGAGTATCCTCTAAAATCGAGAGGATGGCCGGAGTTGGTTGAGGTAGTGGTGAGGGGACATCCGTGCTGTCTCTTCATTCACTCTGAGACTCCTCTTGAGTAACGACAGGATCTTTTGACTTTTGCTTTTGAGAGAATCACTGGGGACTAGGCTCTCTTTCTTTTCTTTTTTTTCTTCCCCCCTTTTTTATTCTCTCTTTTTTTGTATATTATTTTTTTGTATTTTTGCCTCTTTTTTCTTTTCAACTTTGTTTTGAGAGGATAATATCAGCTAATCCCCAGGATGAATCATTGCTTTCCGTCGTTCTTGCACTTGGAGACGGTCACTCTTCTTTTGAATCACGGGAGCCTCAAGGATAGTCCCTCTTCTTCTTGAGATGGTTAAAACGGGTTTCAAATATGCCGATCTTGAAATGAAGGGGTATTATTTGGTGAGAGTAAGGTAATGGTTTTCCTAAGGGTGAAAGGTTTCAACCGCAGTCCCTACCGGATGATCCGAACGAGATCGAGTCTTCATTTGCTTTCTTAAGCTTACTCTGAGAAAGATTCGTGCAAATTCATCGAGCAACGAGGTGGTGAGGACGAAGGAAGGTATGTGAGCATATGGGAATCGAGGTGGGGAGTTGGTAAGCCCCACTTTGGGAAGGATATCAGTCGATTTTCTCGCTCCGATCAAATTAAACATTAGCCATTTCAAAGCGTTGGTCGGTGAGCAGCACAAGTGATCATTTGGAATAAGACCATTTCAATTGAGTGTAACGTAGGTGTGCAAGTGATGTCTCGAGTCTAGCAGGAATAGAAACAAAGATTTTTATTACTGCAATAAAAAGACTCATAACATGGACTTGACAGACTCGCGACTACATAAAAGACACTCTAGATCCTACGACGCTGACTGATTGACTTTGCCGCTTTCGGGTGGGATAGTCTCTGGGCTTCGGCTGATATCACTGAAGAAGATCGGGGACAACATTGGGGCGAGCCTTCTCAACCTTTCCATCATCAACGAGTCTTTGAATGGCCTTCTTCAAAGGGACGCAGTCATTGGTGATGTGGCCCGGATACTGGTGATATTGGCAATATTTGCTATGATCCAAGTCTGGATTGGGTTTGGCGGGGTTGTAGTTACCAAGTGGCCTGATCATTCCCTTTCGAACCAATCCGCTGAAGGCCTCTTCTGTTGTCATTCCGAGATCATCAAACTGATACTGCTTACGGGGTGGAAACTGTTGCTTTCTCTAGTCCCTTGCCTGTAGATTATTGACACTGTTGTCGATGGACATCTCTCTTGCTTTAGGGGCCATTGGACTTGCCGCTCTGTGTCGAAATCCACCATTATTGCTAACATTGGTGTTTGATGCAAGGTTAAAGAGTCTATTTTCGCTGCGGGCTCCCATGCCTACCATTTCCCTCAAGTCAGGATACCAACCACTTCCGATAGCTTCACGGAGAACTGGCTTCACACACGATAAAAAGATGTCCTTTTGATCTTGCAGCGGGATTGACTCAGAGAGTTCGTTCAGCTTAGCGTTCCACCTCTTGTAGAACTCGGTGATTGACTCATCTTGTTTCTGAATTGTACCGACCAAGTCATCCCTGGTTGTGCGCCATTCAAGGTTTCCACGGTACTTTTCAAGAAAGGCCTCAGTAGTCTGACTCCAAGTAGCTCGAGCTTCTGACTTAAGGGTTAGAAACCATGTCAAAGCAGATCCTTTGAGTGTGAGATGAAAGTGCTGAGCCATAAACTCGGGAGTACAACCCATTGCTCCCATAGTCATCACGTATGTGTCCACATGAGTTTTCGGGCATGTCGAGCCATCAAATTGTATTTTGGGCATCTTGAACTTATAAGGGAGAGGCTCTACTTGCCTTGGGTCAACAACCTTAAGTCCACTTGATCCTGCAGTCAACTTGTCAATTTGCTGCTGCATTTGCTTCAACAGTGCAGTTACCTCTGGAGTCATCCCGGGAAGCTGAGGAAGAGCGGGAGCAATAGTTGAAGAAGGCTCAAAACTGGCTGGTTGGAAGAGAGACGGCTGAGCTGTTCCAGAAACTGGTGGTAGACTGAAGGGTGTTGGAGCTGACAAATAGTTAAACTGACCGGTTGGAGAATTCTGATTCTGCAGGGAAGCACTAGTGGGCAAGTAAGGAGCTGACCCCGGATATAGCAGAGGAGAGGAGCCAAAACTAAAAGCTGAATTCATTAAAGGCCGAGACTGATATCCCTGAGGTTGAGGCTGGCTAACGGGAAACTATAGAAATCCTCTTGGCTTAACTGATTACCGGAATAAGGGTGCTGATTCTGATACTGGGCGTTACCCTGGAATTGAGGACCATAAAACTGCCCCTGCTGATACTGAGAGCCTGGAAACCACAGACCTTGACTGTTTGGAAACTGGGACCCAAATTGGCTTAGGGGCATGGAAGCATTGGGAAAGGGTGAGGAGGTCAAATCATAGAAGACCGACTGTGGTCCACCAAAACCAACGTGAGAGTTCACCGGCAGCCTCTGATTCTGAGCATAACTGAACTGTGCACCCTGGGTCTGAGGCTGAAAAGGGAGAGAAACATTCCCGGCTCCTAGATCAGTGTCATTAACCTCGGTAATCTCTTCATAAGTTCCATCAGCGCATCGGATCACAGCAATACCACGGCTTCTCATTGCATCTACGAACTTAGAATGTGCTGCCTCTTCCCTGGCTTGAGCGAGTAATTGAGTCTCACGCTCTCTAGCTAGGGCGGCTTCCAAATTAGCCCTCATCTCTTCCATAGACAGACTATGCATGACTTGTTGATCCGCGGCAGATGAATCCTCAGATTGAGTGGTCATATCCTTTTCTGCGCTAGACATCTCTGAAATCGGATCGGATGCAAACTCTGCTGACACTGCAACTGCCTCAAGACGCGAACTAAACGAACACCGGGAAACGGATCGCGCACCCAACTTGCCTTATCTGGAGAGGAGATAGCGTGTATAAGGAGGAGGGTAGAGAACTTTGAGAAGGTACGGGAGAGGGAAGAATACGGAAGGAGATGGACTCATGCAACATCTTATTAATGTTCAAGTAAAAATCGGTGTCTTTCCTATGAACGGTTGGGAAAGGATAATCCTTTATTTCACGCAATCTAGACCTCGGGGGAACCTATGGACACATCATCCACAAATACACCAAATGTATTGGTTCAAAAATAATAATGGGCAATAGTACCTAAATAAAACCAAAGCATTTATGGAACGGACGAGCAGCCCCAATTTCTGGAGAAATTTGGCCAGCATAACGGGCATTCCCGAAGAAATTCAAGGAAAAATCCGGCATGACCTCTCGTCGGTACATGTTGTCAAAGCGACATGATCTCTCGTTAGAACATGCCGTGGGAACGACATGTCCTTTCGTGAAACCATGTTGCGTTGGCAACATGCCCACACGTGCTAGGTTTTGGGGTAGGTACGAAAGTCCATTAGAAATTTTGAAACGATTCATTTTAGTGTATTTGAAAATGTCGTGTCAAAACCAACCGTTTTGGGTGAGGTTTAAATGTGTGGCGCCACCTATAACGCACTAGGGGGATGGGTTTGACATTAGGCGCTCAAGCGTAGGCGAATTTCATGGCCGTCCGCGATGCCGTCAATCGCACTCAAGAGTTCTAGATCTACGTGATGTAGTGTCCGGGATGGCTATGTTCCTTTATTTTGCGAAAAATGATTTATTATTTTTTTTATTTTATTTTTTTTTATTTTTTATTTGAAAAGGGGGGATAAAGGAAAAAACAACACACACACGCCCCACAGAGATACAATAATCAAGGATCATGCATTTGATCACGGGATAGCCCCACAATCACAACCTGTATCAAGAAAACCAAATCCTGCAAACTGGCCACTTCTGTCGCGTGACACAGGACTGGTGAGGCCAGTTGTGTCGCGTGACAGAAGGAGTCACCTTTCCAGAATTTCAACAAAAAGGACCAGAAACAGCCCCAGCCTCCAAGCATCAAAATAATGTCTCAAGCCCCAGTACCAGCACAATATTACCAGGAACCAAGGAAGGGGGAAGGGGGAAGGGAATAAAACAAAGCACCAAATGCATTTACACATATAAAATGTCACACAACAAGGCACACACAAATGAAGGAATTGAATGTTGAACGAACACGAAAGTTTGACCCACTTTTGAAAAACAAGTTTCAAATGTCCCCAGCAGAGTCGCCACTGAATGTGCGCTCGCCCGAAAATAAAATAGAAATGAAGGAGTCGCCACACATTTTTTAAGAGGAAACATTGAAAACCTTTTTTTGACAGAGAAAATGGGTTCGGGGGTCAAGTTACGTGTTGGGAAGAACCGAGAGTTCACCCAACACGCCTCGTCCGTAGACGAGTCTTTCTAACGTTCAACATTTAATTCATTCAAACGTGTGTGCTAGTATGTATGACAAGATATGTATGGAATGCATAGAAGTACTTTGTTTTTGTTGGTCCTAAAGGTGGCAACAAGGGTGAAAATACAGCTAGAGGAGGGGGTGAATAGCTATTTGAAATTTTTTGCCCTCTTTTAAAAACTAAACCTCTTGCTTACAAAATCCTCTTGTAGTTGATAATAGACTGCAAGTGATGATGTAAAATGCACAGCGGAATAATAGAGTGTAAAGCGGTTTTGGAGGCGGTTTGTAAAATGCGGTTTTGATATGCGGTTTTGGTAAGAACAATTTTACAAACACGTGTATTTTTGACAATGTTAACTCCAAACACTATTTCACAATAATGGATAACTAAAATAAGATCAAACAGAGATAGAGATAAATGATTAGTAATCACAGGAAATATAAATGCAGAAATATAAGAACAAGTGATTTGGAGTGGTTCAATCGATAAACGATCTACGTCCACTACCAAGATGATTAGTCTTGGATTTCTAAGAGAGATTTTATATTAAGTATTTGAGAGATTACAAAGTACAATAAAATCTTTTCTATGAAGAACAAATCCTAGACTATAACCAGTGTATCTCAAATGAATAAACTATGTGTTTAAACAAGTGAGGTGTGTGTGTGTTCAAGATCAAGGCTCTTTAAATCTGAGAGATGTAGAGCTCAATGATTCTTGAATGTGTTAAGGCTTGATTTACAGTGGGAATATTTCTTGAAGTATGAAGATGAAGATTCAAAGGACTTAGAATTTCTGGGCAGAGCTTCAACTTCACATGAACACAGCAATTTCTCAAGATTCAAGCAATCTTCAAATGGTGAAGATTAGGGGTATTTATACCCAAGCATCAAGAAACTAGCCGTTGGATACAGCAGTTGTAAGGACAGTCCTTGATGCAATCCTATTGGTCCACAGCAACCACTTTTGTCCTTTGGAACTGTTGATGCAGGTAAAGCTGATCAAACCTCAGCTGCAATCAAGGTGGTTAGGACATCTGTCACCTTTTTAAGATCCTTGCAGATCTTGTCTGAAAAGTAATCACGTGACAAGATATGGTAGTTGACTTTTGATATTGCTAACGTGGATTCCAACGGTCAAAAGAGGTTCACTTCAAGTAGCCAATCATTGGAGCGGTTCTGGAGAAAGGCGGTTTGACATGAAAGCGGTTCCACTAGAAGAAGGATTTCCAAGAGTGCGGTTTGCACTTTGGGATACAAGAGGTTTCAAAATAGGGGATTACAAGGCAGTTAGGCTACAAGCGGTTCTGCCAAGCGGTTCCTTGATAGGCGGTTTTGAAACCTCAGAACTGCAATCCTTAGATCCAATGATTCTTGAGCCAGTCTTCAAGCCTAATTTTAACCTATTCTATAAAATGGACTTAGCTAAAAATTGAAGTCTAAGCTTCATTATATAGGGTCCTAAAGTCCTTAAAATAGACAGGAGGTTATAGTATCAATCAAATCTAATACAAAATAGGAGGGTTAAAATATGCATACCCAATAATCTCCCCCTATTTGATTGATGCCATTACCTACTACAGCAAAAGCAAACATTATACTTGGTAAAAACATGTCCATAAGAATAAACATGGTAAGTCATGTCCCAAGTTAATGCACACACTAGCTTAAGCTATAGGTTTCTATACTTTTGAAAGATTGAGAAACTTACAATTTGAAAAGTATAGAAATGTATTCAGTGCACTTAAAAATATGAGTTTAAGTTCAAAGTGCGGTTTAAACTGAATGTTTAAACATCAATTCAAAATAGTGATTTTTAAGTTGAAAAATATTTGAATGAGGTTTAAGACCTTAAGCGGTTTCATTGTTCTACAAACAAGCAGTTTGATATGAACAAGGTTTTAGAACCATGATGCAATTTCCATTAATTCCTAAGATGATTACAAGACAGGAATGAAAGAAAATTACAAGGTTACAAAAAGCAAAAATAAAGTAAGTTGGACAAAGGAAAATACAAAGAAAGTGCGGTCCAAACTTACCAAAAAGATTACAAGGAAAAAGCGGTTTACTGCTGAGGCGGCTTGTTAACTTCATGATCAGCTCCACTTGGCCCAGCTCTTGATTGGTCTGGTGCAAACGCTTTCCTCAGTCTTCTAACTTCCTCCGCAGTTCGGGTGAGAGTTGACTCTAGCTTCTTCAAAGCATTAACAGAGTGGGCAGAAGTAGAATTTGTGGCACCAACCGCTTTGGTGTTTTCCACAAGATTGTCTCTGATAGTATCCAGCTGAACATGGAGGGAAGAGTAAAGGGAATTGAAGATGGTGTGCACTTCCTCTGAACAACGGCGATCTGAGCTTGAATGGCTTGTTCCATTGGTTCAAAATCTGAGATACCTTCGGGGAGGTTTTGAGATCATTGACTGTTGAGCCAAGTCCGGAGTTGAATCCTTCCACGAGGTTGTCCAAGCGGTCATTGAACTCATCTTGGATCTCGTTCGGCTTGGCCTTCACCGTATCGACACGGTATCCGATTTACCTTTGAATCCACCTTGAAAAGATCAATTTATTCCAAGACTTCTTCACGCAAATTATCCAAGGCGGTTTGGACAACTTGAGATAATTGCGGTCTGGTTTGAAGAAAGTCAAGGAATTTGGTGCTCAGATTACCCAAATCTTTATCAAGGGAGGTACAGAGTTTCTCTCCAAGAGTATCCAAAGATTTCTTCATCTCCTCAATAGATGCCTTTTCTTCTAAGGCTTTGACCAAACCAGCTTCAAGGGATTTCTAAAAGGCTTCAGAAGCGGTTTTGATCATGGAAGCGGTTTGATCAGGAGGAGCGGTTGAGGAGGAGGATGGAATAGCTGTAGATCTCTCCCCCTTAATGGCATCAAGCAAAGAGGCTTTAAGGGTTGCCAACTCAAGGGAGTGAGAATCCACCTTGGCTTGTAAGGCGCGGTTGGAGGCAAGGAGGGATTCATTTGAGGCGGTTAAGGAGATGACATGGCCTTGATTTATGATCAGTTGGCCTTGAATCAGGTTTAGGGTTTGGAGAATTTGGGAGTACTCAGAAGGAGGGGCGGTTGATGGTGAGGCGGTTGGAAATATGGGAGGCGGTTGGGTTTGGTTGGTTTCAGGCGCGGTTTGGGTTTGGGGAGGTATATTTGGAAGAGGTGAGTTCTTTTTAATTGGAGATTTGTTAAGAGTTGGGGATTTTGAAGGGGTGTTTGATCTAGAGCGGTTAGGTGTAGGGGAGCGGTTTTTGTTAGGGGAATTGACAGGTGTTGGATCATCCCTAACAGATTTGGATGTGGCATGTCCAGCAGAGGGCTTGGCCGCCATTGTTGATAGGCGAGAATGAGTAGGTGTTTGGTTGGAGTGTTGGGAATTTATGGAATGGGAATGTTGGGGTGAGTTATATGTTGATTGAGAAGATAGGGGTGATAGTGATTTTTTGGGGGAAGGTGAAGGGGAATCTTGAGGAGGTGATTGAGGAGGGGAATTTCTGGTAGGTGAAGGAGTGGGTGAGGGTTGGACAGGCTTGGATTTCTTGAAGGTTTTCTTTCTGGCCGCCATCTTCTTCCTCTTAGGTTTCTCCCCCTGAGATTGTGCGGTTTTGTTGGGGGAAGGAGTTATGGATTTGGATTTTGATGGGGATTTGGAAGGGGATTGATGAGGTGATTGGACAGGAGAGGTTTGTTGGGTTGGAGGCGGTCTCTCTTCTTGAAGCGGTTCTTGTTGAGGAGCGGTTGGATCAACAGTCTTGCCTTTGGCTTGATATTTTTCAGCCTGCTCCTTGGCCAATCTAGCAATCCTATCCTGGAGAACCTTCATCTGTTCCTCCACAGTCAATCCAGCCATCTCATCTCTGGCTTTCTTGGCCCTAGCCACCAAGTTGGGAATACTTGGATCTTCCTCTTCTTCATCACTTTCATCCACCAAATGCATGGTTTCAGGTTCAGGTTCCTTGGATGATTTCTTCCTTTTGCTTGTACCAGCTCCATCATCAGCAGTAGGCGGTTTGGATGCTGGAGCGGTCTTGGTCCTCTTGGGAAGCGGTTCAACTATTGCTTGGGGCTTCCTGGACCGCTTGGTAGCTTTAGTTTGAGGTGCGGTTGTAGGATCTCTGAGCTCATAGGGTTCCTTCAAGGGATAGGTATCTGCATCATACAAAGATTTGTATAATGCATCTCCATTTGCATATCTGAAGGTGTGGCAAGCGAGTAGACCTAGGCAATCATCTGAGCAGTCCACCATAAGTTCTGGATTTTTGGTGACCATATCATCTAAGTGCTCATAGTCCATCAACAGAGCGGTTAAGATCCTGCAGAAAGGTCTCCACCTCTGATCTTCACCTTTGACCTTGGACTGATAGGTCTCAATGCTGTCCTTAATCTCAAAGTAAAGGATTCTTGGCCAGTGCAGTTGAATCTCCATAAATATAGCAGAACTATACATCCATTGTTGGGATGTAAAGTTGTTGTGGTTCCCAGTCTTTCCACAAATGGATCTCCCCACTAGATGACCTATAAAGTTCATCAGCTCACCAAAATTCTTTCTGGGGATCTTCTTGTACTTTTTAGACAAGGTATCTACTTTGGCGGTTTGGAAAGCAGCATTGTCTTGAATAACCTGATCAACCTCTAAGGGAGCTCCACCAACAGCAAATCTGAAAAGTCTTCTTATGTCAATATAGTCGATGGAGAGCTTCATGCCTTCAACAACAGCGGTCAGGCAGGAAACTCTTTGGCCTTGTTCAAGAACTCTTGAATCCTTCTTAGCGGTTGCAAAGAACTGATCCACGAAAGATGGTACTATAAAATTCTGCTTCTTGGTGAAGAGCGGTAGGATGCCTGAAACTCTGAGCTTCCTTAGCAACTCCCTTCCAAGAGCATCAGTTTTGAGCTCTTCCTCATTAACTTCCCATCCAGGTAGGAAGGTAGTTGGATCCTATAAAATAAAATTTGAAGTGTTAGATCCATTTGTGTATTCATAGTTCACATGCGGTTTGAGCACCAAGCGGTTGAGCAATGGTGTGGTTTGAAAATTTCAAACCCCAAGTGAAACCATGAATACTTAAACAAATAATGAGGACTTTGAGAACAAAATTACTTAAGTACGTGGCATTGTAATCCAAACTTATCCCACACTGCAAGCAGTGATTAGAGAGGAATTTCTTGGTTTCCAGCCTATATACTTAGTAAAATCTCAAAAACATTGGAAAGGAAATAAACAGCATGCGGTTTCTAAAGATTTGAGAATGCGGTTTTAGAACATGCGGTTTAGGTTGAATAGGTGAGGAGCGGTTTGAAACAAAAATTCCTAAGCGGTTGCATACAAGCGGTTTCAAACCAAAATAAAATCCAAAATTTCTGAAAAAGTTGAAAATATTCTAAGTGTTGGAAAACACTTTCTCAGAATCAAGGCAACCAAAACATATGATTTTTCAAGAACAGTTCATGGGTTTTGTGAAGAACACCAAGAACATTCAAGAACACCAAGAACAGAGATACATGAAACTTAACCAAAATGAGCAAATAACATATCAAAATGATCACATTGGGAAGGGGATTAACAATATATCAATAAAATTTCAACCTTTACCCAGAATCATCCATAATCACTAAGAACAAGAAAGTGGGTTTTCGAAGTGTTCAAACTGAGAATCATAAAATCAGTACTCAAATCATGCATAGATCATGAAATAAACTACAGAATGTAAATCTAGGCATGATTACGAGCAAAACCCAACAAATTTTATCAAAAATGGTGAAGAAACAAGTTCAAAATTATCAAAAATAAGAACTTAAAGAATACGAACAGTTTATGTTCATCCATGGCTGATTTTGACAGAAATTAAGAGTTAGGGTTTAGAAGTTGTTACCATTTCCAGAATTGGTTTCTTTGCTCTAGCAGTGGTAGAGGCTCTCTGTCTTTTTGAAGTAGAGGCCATTTCAGAAAAAGTTTTGAAAATGGAGGTTTTGTGAAGAGTTTTAGAGAGAGAAAGAGTTGGTAGGAGGTACAGTTGCAGAGTTTGCAGAAAAAAGGTTTGTTTTCACCAACATAGGTTTATATAGGGTGAAGGGGGGGGCAGGCAGTTGGTTCAGAAGGAATGATTGAAATTAACCCAACTGTTGCACCCTTTCACCTTCTGCACCTCTCTCTATGACGGCTGACATGAAGGCTTTAAATGCTCATGTCCCCTTAGCATTAAATGCTCTTAAAATTTTGAATTTTTGAGGGAAACATTTTGCAAAAATACCCTTATGTCAAAAATAAGGACTAAAAAAATAAATAAAGGAATTTGAACTTTTTTTTTTTTTTTTTTTTTTTTTTTTTTTTTTTAATAAGATAAGCAATAAAAATAGACAGAGTTTACTTCTTGTTGAAACGCGGTTTTGATCCAAGCGGTCAGACTGCATGAGCGGTTTGGAGCTTGAGGTTGCATGCAGGCGGTTGGATAATCTTGCGGTTTTGGCACAGGCGGTTCAACAGAAGCGGTTTGATTCCAAAAGGAATTTCAACCTAGACTCAACAAACAAGTTAGCAAATAAAAAGTATGGAATTTATTTAAGTTCAAGCATACCCATTTCTCCTTCCGAGAAAAGAAAATCTCTTGGAGTCAAGAGCCTTTGTGAGGATATCGGCAATGCAGTTGTCCGTCCCCACGTACTCTAAATGGATATTCCTCTTCTCCACATGATCTTTGAGGAAATGATACTTGATATCTATGTGCTTGGTCTTGGAATGCATGACAGGGTTGTTGGAGACTGAAATTGTTGAAGTGTTGTCACACATGATCGGGCAATTTCCTTCTTCAATTCCATAGTCCACCAATTGCTGCTTCATCCAAAGGATTTGACAGCAACAACTACCGGCGACAATGTACTCGGCCTCGTGGTTGACACCTTGAAATTGATGCTTGCTTCTTGGCCCAAGCAACTAGTCTATTCCCGAGGAAATGACAAGTACCACTGAGTGCTTTTCTGTCAATAGTGCAAGCCATAATGCGCATCTGAATAACCTACAAGATCGAAGTTCGAATCTTTGGAATACCAAAGTCCAAGGTTAGTGGTTCCGGATAAATAGCGGATTATAAACGCTTGCAATAAGATGTGCTTCTCTAGGATCGGCTTGGTAACGAGCACATACACGAGACACTAAACATGATATCGGCCTACTAGCGGTTAAGTAAAGTAATGAGCCGATCATACCTCGATATAAAGTCTGATCAACTTTCTTACCTTTGAGATCTTTATCTAGCTTATTGCCGGTGGCCATAGGAGTATCATATGCTTTAGCATTTTCTAATCCAAACTTCTTTATCAACTCCTTGGTGTACTTGGCTTGGCTGAGGAAAATACCTTCTTCGCATTGCTTGATTTGAAGCCCGAGGAAGAATGTTAATTCTCCCATCATGCTCATCTCAAACTTGCTTTTTATTAGCTTCTCGAAACGCTTACAAAGCAACTCATTAGTAGAACCAAAAATAATATCATCGACATATATTTGAACAAGTAAAGTATGCTCATTATATTTGGTAATAAAAAGAGTTGTATCGATTTTACCACGTTTAAATCCTTTTTCTAGTAAAAATTTAGAAAGAGTCTCATACCATGCCCTTGGAGCTTGCTTAAGTCCATACAAAGCTTTCTGGAGTTTGTAGACATGATTGGGAAATTTGGAGTCTTCAAATCCAGGTGGTTGGGCAACATACACTGTCTCTTGCAGTTCGCCGTTGAGGAAAGCACTCTTTACGTCCATTTGATATAACTTGAAATGCTTGAAATAGGCGTAGGCTAAGAAGATTCTGATAGCTTCCAATCTTGCAACTGGACCAAAGGTTTCATCATAATCAATTCCTTCTTCTTGCCTATATCCTTGTGCAACCAACCTTGCTTTATTCCTAGTGATGCTTCCATTCTCGTACATCTTATTCCTGAATACCCACTTAGTTCCTATCACTCCTTGATCCTGAGGTCTAGGCACCAAAGTCCAGACCTTGCATCTTTCAAACTGGTTGAGTTCTTCTTGCATGGCAACGACCCAACTGGAATCTTGGAGTGCTTCATCAATCTTCTTGGGTTCAACTTGAGATAAAAGAGAAGTATGCTCATCATAATTCGATCTCCTTGTTTGAACACCGGAAAACAGATCACCAATCACATTTGTGAGGGGGTGACTGCTGACTTCACGAACCTCCGGGGGTAAGTCTGGTTGGACTGAGGTTTGCTGAAAATCTTCAATTGGAACATCGTTAGATCCTTCAGCGAAGTCATGGAAAGTAAGTTGACGAAGAGTTTCTATAAGCTGGATAGAGGAATTCTCAACTTCTTCTTCCCTAGGAGTTGCATCTGGAGTAGGAACTTCAGGGGCGGTTGCAAAGGTGCGGTTTGAGGGAATTTCAGTTGAGGGTGCTGGATTTTGCGGTTGAGGTTCAGGTGCGATTTGAGATGGTTCACCTGGTTCATTATGCTCAACAAAATCATCAGCAACATTTGGAGCCAAATGTGGCTCAAGGAGAGAATGCTCATCAAAAGTAACATGGACAGACTCAACTATTTTTAAACTAGTTTTATTGAAAACTCGAAAAGCTTTTGAATGTTTAGCATACCCAACAAAAATACCTTCGTCGGCTTTAGCTCCGAATTTACCTCTATTTTCTCTTCCGTTGTAGAGGACAAAACATTTGCAGCCAAAGATCTTGAAGAATGCAATGTTGGGGGTTCTTCCTCGCCAAAGCTCATAGGGAGTCTTATTATAGGTTTTGTTGATGAGGAGCGGTTACGAGTGAAGCATCTTTGTATTGATTGCTTCGACCCAAAAATGCGAGGTAGCTTCGCTTGAGATATCATTGTCTTTCCGGCCTCAATCAACGTCCTATTCTTCCTTTCCACAACTCCATTTTGTTGTGGAACACCGGTATTGAAAAATTGTGATCAATCCCATGGTCATCACAATCTTGAGCAACACCGATTGTTCTTAAATTACATTCCATTATACGATCGAACACTAACGATGTCGTCTTCTTTTTGAGTTTGGAGTTGTCTAAAAAGTGCGGTGAGAATCTCATAGCAGTCATCTTTGGAAATCATCATCTCAACCCACGTATATCTTGAGTAATCATCCACCACCACTAAGGTATATCTATTTCCTCCAATGCGTGATGGTTACGGAGTCCCAAACAAATCTATGTGAAGCCGGTTTGTAAGCATCTTGAAGTTGAAGGAGGCGGTCTTCTGGTGAAAGACTGACGCGGACTTACGAGAGTTGACATGCACGCTGCATTTCTCGGGGATGGTGGTCAGCCACTTTGGGTAAACCACGAACGAGGTTTTCCCTACCAATCTTTGCAAGATACTTGAAGTTCAAGTGGCTCAACCTCTTGTGCCATAGCCAACTATTTTCGCTCACATTCTTAGCTACAAAACAGAGATTAGTAATACTACATACAAAATTTAGATCAATAATATAAATATTACTCTTACGAATCCCAGTGAGTAGGGTGACGCCGGAGATGCTATCCTTGATAAAGCAATTAGATGAAGTGAAGTTGCAAAGCATTCCTTTGTCGCAAAATTGAGAAATTGAAAGGAGGTTGTGCTTGAGTCCTTCAACAAGAGAAACCTTCTCAATGGTTAGGTTTCCTCTCCTTATAACACCATATCCAATGGTCTTGCCTTTGTTGTTGTCACCAAAGGTTACAGACGGACCACTTGCTTCAACGACATCTTCAAGTAATGATCTATCTCCGGTCATATGTCTTGGCGGCCCTTTGTCAAGATACCATTCATTATCCTTGGAGTGACCCGGCCGTGAAGCGAGAGGACTGAAATGTAAACATTAAGAACGAGGTCCCCATTTATTCCTTTGGGTCTGAAGTTAGCAACCCTTTACGACCCACACCTCGTGACAGAAGGAGGTTTACTCTTCATGGCATTGGATGTGAACCGCAAAAGGCATTCTGCAGCCTTGTGACCTAAACCATCACACACAGAACATTTATAATAGCTACAAGCTTCTTGAGGTTTTACTGACTCCTTACTCTTCTTAGGAGTTGCATGCGGTTTGGGACAAGGAAGCGGTTTTGGAGGAGCGGTTCCAGCTAAGAGTCCAGCTGAGATAAAGGGAACAAGCTTTGGTTTGACCACGTATTTCCTGGGAACGCTATTCACCTTTTGAAGGCGGGAGGAGCTGGTCGAAGAAGATGCTTGCGGTCGAGACACAGGTTAACGGCACCACCTTTTCCACCAGGAGCGGTTGGAGCAGGTATGCGACCAATTCCATAAGCCATTTCCTCTTCAGCTGCTTCCACAGAATCCTTAGGTTTCAACACAGAATTCTTTCCATATTGCTTTCCTTTTGGGTAGACATAATTAATTTGTCGTCCTTTACCCTTTCCTTTAGCATGCTTCCCCTTGGGAATTTCTTTAGTTAGTTCCAAAATTTCCTCATCCTTTTCACTCGAGGATGCACACTTCTCCTCTTCCTCAGATCCAAAACCTAGGCCTTCCTTAATTCCAGGAGGAACTTGGGAGTCCATGATTTTATCCTTGGTGGATTGAGACTTGAGCCACGAATCAATAATCTTTTGGAGATCGTTGATTTGGGTTACCAAGTCATCATTTCGGAGTTGAAGTGCAGCAACCTTAGTTTCAAGGATGCGGTTACGATCGACAAGAGGAGTCATACTTCTCGATTTGGTCCTTAAGATTTGAAATTTCGGACTTCATGCACGGTTTTCTCCGTCTTGTACGATTAAGTTCATCATGAGCTAAGCTTAAGGCTTTCTTAAGATTAGAGAATTGATGGATCACCGTTTTTTGACTTCCTTGAACATCCTTTCATGTTCCATGGGAGAAACCTCTTCTACCACCTTTTCAAAATTTTCTTCTTTGGAATTGTTTTTGAAGGTGGAGCATTTGTAGGAGGAAAAATGGGACGTGAATACGAGCAATTTCCTATTTTAATGCTAGGAGTAAGTTTGATATTTTCATCCAACGTAAAATTTGGAAGTTTTGTAGAAACCTCTTTTTCTTCCATATCTTGCGACTCGATTGACTCGAGAATCGACTCATCGGAAGCGTGCGCAATTAGCGAGATTAACCTCTTCGGTTTCATCATCACTTCCATCATCGGAATCTGTTTCAATCCAAGTAGCCAATTCCTTGGAATTCTCTTCCTCCTCGACAACCATTCCCTTGCGACGAGAAAATTTCGCGGGGAGAGGTTTTCTTTTTCATGTATTCATATTTAGGTTGTGGACACTCGGATGCAAAGTGACCGGAGTTTTCTACAATTGTAGCAAACTAGATCACTCTTTTTCTTTGTATCTCCGGCCTTAGAAAACGTTGCGGGAGGTTTGCCTTTTAAAAATGATTTTGTGAAAGGTTTTGAGGATTTTCTAAATTTTTGGAATCTTTTCACAAACATAGCAAAATCATCATCATCCATCTCGATGAGTGATGAGGTTGATATGGAAGGATCTAGCAGCTTTGATTGGATGTAGATGGTTTCTCCTCATGTTCCACGACGGACATGGATAGCGATTTGGTTTTCCCTTCAATCTCTTCAATATGATTTAATTTTTAATTCATAGACTCTAAGATTGGCGTACAAGTTACTTAACGACCAAGTACCCAAAACATTGGAGTCTTCTAAAGAAGAGTAGCCTTATTTACCCATTTAGAGCCTCAAAGCGAGATAGGAAAGTCATATTGATTTCCTTATCGGTTAAAGTTTTACCAAAGAGATCTACAAGCATTAACTACCTCAACATATCGGTCGTAGGTTTGGCCCTTGAGAGTTTCGTTGGATTTTACATTGAAGTTGTTGTATGATCTTTCAACGACATATAATTTGCTTTCCTTGCATTCGTCATCACCTTCGAGGTAGCTCTCAATGGCATCCCACATACGCTTTGCGGTTTTGAGGTACATCACTTTACGTAGAAGTTGATACGGGGAGGGTTCCGAAATGATGTGCCTAGCCTTCTTTGTCCAAGGCAACCAATCTCTTCTCTTCATCCGACCACTCATCTTTTGGCTTTTTGACTTCGGAGTTTCGGCATTGGTGGTTGCATCGGTGTTAGCCTTCATTGGAATTAGAGGGCCATTGATCACGCACTCCACCGGCATTTCATCTATAGTTTCCAAATGAATAAGCATTCGGCACTTCCCGAGATGTCAAAGTGGTCTTCGTCCAAGATTGGAATGTGTGAATAGTTAACGATAGTCATTGTCTTTGTATTTGCCATATCGAATCGGCACACAAGGCACATTAAGCTTGAAAAACGATGGTTTTAAAATGTGTTTGCTCTGATACCACTTGTTGGTCCCAAAGGTGGCAACAAGGGTGAAAATACGACTAGAGGGGGTGAATAGTTTGTTTGAAATTTTCGCCCTCTTTAAAAACTAAACCTCTTGCTTACAAAATCCTCTTGTAGTTGATAATAGCGCAAGTGATGATGTAAAATGCACAAATGAATAATAGAGTGTGTAAAGCGGTTTTGGAGGCGGTTTGTAAAATGCGGTTTTGATATGCGGTTTTAGTAAGAACAATTTTACAAACACGTGTATTTTTGACAATGTTAACACCAAACACTATTTCACAATAATGGATAACTAAAATAAGATCAAACAGAGATAGAGATAAATGATTAGTAATCACGGGAAATATAAATGCGAAATATAAGAACAAGTGATTTGGAGTGGTTCAATCGATAAACGATCTACGTCCGCTACCAAGATGGTTAGTCTTGGATTTCTAAGAAGAGATTTTATATTAAGTATTTGAGAGAGATTACAAAGTACAATAAAATCTTTTCTATGAAGAACAAATCCTAGACTATAACCGCAGTATCTCAAATGAATAAACTATGTGTTTAAACAAGTGAGGTGTGTGTGTGTTCAAGATCAAGGCTCTTTAAATCGAGAGATGTAGAGCTCAATGATTCTTGAATGTGTTAGGAAACTTGATTTACGGGAACAGGGAATATTTCTTGAAGTATGAAGATGAAGATTCAAAGGACTTAGAATTTACGGCGAGCTTCAACATCTCATGAACACAGCAATTTCTCAAGAGTCAAGCAATCTTCAAATGGTGAAGATTAGGGGTATTTATACCCAAGCATCAAGAAACTAGCCGTTGGATACAGCAGTTGTAAGGACAGTGCTTGATGCAATCCTATTGGTCCACAGCAACCACTTTTGTCCTTTGGAACTGTTGATGCGAGTAAAGGCGATCGGACCTCGAGTGCAATCAAGGTGGTTAGGACATCTGTCACCTTTTTAAGATCCTTGCAGATCTTGTCTGAAAAGTAATCACGTGACAAGATATGGTAGTTGACTTTTGATATTGCTGACGTGGATTCCAACGGTCAAAAGAGGTTCACTTCAAGTAGCCAATCATTGGAGCGGTTCTGGAGAAAGGCGGTTTGACATGAAAGCGGTTCCACCAGAAGAAGGATTTCCAAGAGTGCGGTTTGCACTTTGGGATACAAGCGGTTTCAAAATAGGGGATTACAAGGCAGTTAGGCTACAAGCGGTTCTGCCAAGCGGTTCCTTGATAGGCGGTTTTGAAACCTCAGAACTGCAATCCTTAGATCCAATGATTCTTGAGCCAGTCTTCAAGCCTAATTTTAACCTGTTCTATAAAATGGACTTAGCTAAAAATTGAAGTCTAAGCTTCATTACATAGGGTCCTAAAGTCCTTAAAATAGACAGGAGGTTATGGTATCAATCAAATCTAATACAAAATAGGAGGGTTAAAATATGCATACCCAACAGTTTTATTGCTCAAAGGGAGGAAGAAACATCTTGTAAGCCATTGACAATGGGAGGCTACATCCCATATTACAAAAAGGAGGAATCAAAACTTACAACTAAAATGAACCTACTGCAGAGGCTTGTTGTGTCGCGTGACACAGGACCTGAGGAGTCACTTGTGTCGCGTGACACTACAGATCACTTTGCAGAGGTTTTACATTATCAAACAATGAAGAAAGAAATCTACCTAATCACCTCAAATGAATGTGGATATGGAAGATCCACACCCTAATTTGAGTGACTAATAAAGGGGAAAAAGGAAGAACAAACTTACAACTGAAAGACGATTCTCTGCAGATGGGTTACTTGTGTCGCGTGACACAGGACTGGATGAGTCACTTGTGTCGCGTGACATAAGTAGACCATCTGCAGGAATCTCACAATTCCAAAACCAGAAACTAACAGGGATCAATTCAGATCTATTAAGCACACCAAATCAACTTGGATTAACACAAATTAGCAACGAATCACCCAAGGGAGCATGGATATGGGAGATCCATACTCCCTTGAGCACCAAGCAACCAAGGGAGATACAATCACAATACCAATATGCAATTAAACCAAACAAAACCAATTAAACAGAGATATGGCGGTTGCCGCCCTTGATAATCTAAAGCAGATGGAGCTTGATTATCAAGTGGAGGAAGAACAATTGCAAATAAACAAGTAAATAAGAGAGAAAAAGGGTGGAGAAATGCGTTACCCTTGTAGTCCTCACTTCTACACCAAGTTAGGTGTGGAAGCCTTCAATTCAGCTGCTAGGAAGTGCAAATGGACACCAATTTGATGCTCTTGTTCAGATCTCCAAGGGGAAGTAGGTTGTATGAAGGTGGGTGTGTGATTTGGGTGAGGAAGAGATGGAATTAGAGGGTTTGGTGTGGTTTGAGGAGAGAGAGGGGTTTTCTGTCGTAAATTCGGCAGAGTAACTTTAGGGTATTGGAAAAGGATCCTGATATGAGAGGGGAAGGGTCCAATTTATAGGCTGCATGGAGGAGGTCACTTGTGTCGCACGGCCTTTCGCTTCGTTTTTCCGTGGTCAATTGTGCCGCACGACCTATCCAGCCATGTAACCATTTTTGGCATTGACAACTGATTCTGGAACCTTCTGTGATAATTCCCAATAGGTCCAAATCTGATAATTCCTGGTAGGTCCTTTTACGTGGAAAAATCACTCACAAGCACTTCCTTCATAAGATCTTTAAGAAAAGTTTCCGGAAGACTTGGAATTGACCGGGAATTTACCAAAACGCCCCTAGTGCAATTTTATTACATTAAAATGCACCTAAAAAGGGATCGCGAATTGGATTGGCGTACTCACACCATCACCGTGACACCAGATGAAGCAGTTCAGATGATTGGCAACATTCATTACAGCAACATCATCACATTCACGGAGCTTGACCTCCCAAAATTTGGGGCTGGCCACAATGAGCCTCTCTACGTAACAGTTCAACTTGACGAGCGCCGTCTCCCTCGGGTCTTGGTAGATAGGGGATCATCCATGAATGTCCTCCCATCCAAAATGATGGATTTGCTAGGGATCAAGACCACTGATCTAAAACCCTCAACTCAGACAATCAAGGCATACGACTCAACATCTCGCTCAGTCTTGGGAATAGCCACCCTGAACCTATGGTTCGGAAAGCAGATGGTCCCGACCGACTTCCAAGTCATCGACATCCCAATCACATTCACTGCCATCTTGGGACGCCCTTGGCTACACCAGATCAATGGGGTGGCATCCACCCTCCATCAGTGCATAAAATTCGTCCAAGGAACGGAACTTACCATTATCTACGGTGATAGCATAGCCACCGAAGGGACCGACACGAACGGCGTCCCGGTCCTGGAGATCAAACACGACAATGACGGCATGATGCTGACAGGATTCACAATCGAAAGCCCGAAGGCCCAGGTGTGCCACATAGACCTGCCCTCCCCCGATGAAAATGATGAAGCGCATGAACTACATCCCGGGGCTTGGTTTGGGAAAACGCCATCAGGGTACCCAACAAATCATCAATATCAAGGAACAGAATACCCTCCATGGCCTGGGATACATTCCTACTCCCAAAGACGCTGCGGAAGACAAACGAGCTACGCGGAAACGCTCCGCCAATAGAAAAAGAGGCTTGCACGCAATCTCCGATCTCCGCCCTTACAGCTTCGACATGACCAAGTACTTCACAAAGAAAGACGACAACTTGAACGAAGACACAGGAAAGGGAACAGAGTTGATCAATGCCAAACAAAGCTGGCCGACAACCATGAACAAGCTCCAGCAGAACCTTGCAAGATTCAGAAGCCTCAAGGCAAACCTAGTCAGAAGAGCATTTCTCGACGCACCACCTCTATCGGGACCCACGACCACCACTATTCACAATGAATTCTGGTTCGGGAAAACCCCCTCTTTGGCAGAAGAACTCGAAAAACTCTCTGTCAACACCCCTGCCCCAACAAGCGGGACGAGACTGCATTCGAGCTAGCAATGCCCAAGACAAGAGCGGAAGACTCCACAGACAATGCTTGGAACGAACCCCTGCTCCGCCTGCTCTTCAATGAAGAAATCGAGGTGCCGGACCTAATCGATTTTGTTTCTGATAACTCTATGATAGCCATGATCGGGAACGGTGACACAAAGCCTTTCAACCCCCGCCTCCTATCAAACCCATTGCCACTCAATAATTGGGCCACCTTCTCCGGACCCACCGCCAGCAAAATGGACATGATCGAACAACTTGGTCTGACCCCTCGAGTCCTAGAGTCCAGTGTCAAAACCCATCCTGAGTCCATTATCTTTGAATTCGAGTCTCTCGAGTCATCTAATGGCCTCACGCCAGAAGATTACGAACTCATTGCCAATAATGTATTCCCATATGCTCTTAATGAATACTTCGATCTTTCTGAGTATCCTCTCATTGCATCTTTAACAACTGATAAATTAACTAACACACAAACAGTTAATAACGATTCACTTAATAAAGAAGCAGACACATTAAACAAACAATACATTAAGCACATCTTTAAGCATGTTGTCAAACGAGAGAAAAATCGGGCCCAAGCTGCCGAGGAGGTTTTAACCAAAGTGAATTTGGGAACTGCTAAAGAGCCAAAAGAGACGCAAATCGGAAGTTTCTTCACCGGCACAGAGCAAAAACGCATGGATCGCCTTGCTCAAAGATTTCGTGGACGTGTTCGCTTGGTCTTACCAAGACATGCCCGGATTAGATCCAAACATTGTAGAACATCGGATCCCCTTGAATCCCGAGGCTAAGCCCATCAAGCAAAAGCTATGCCGAATCAAGCCAGAATGGTCTTTACAAATCAAGGAAGAGATCGAGAAGATGCTCCGCGTCGGCTTCATCAGGGTGATCGAGTACCCTACATGGCTCTCCAACATAGTCACGGTCACCAACGCCAACGGAAAAGTGCGCTGCTGCGTAGACTTCCGAGATCTCAACAAAGCAAGTCCCAAGGACGATTTTCCACTACCAAACATCGACATGTTGGTAGACACTACAGCCAATTTCGAGGTCAAATCCTTCGTGGACGAGTTCGCCGGTTACAATCAAATCAAGATGGCCGAAGAAGATCAAGAGAAAACAGCCTTCACAACCCCCTGGGGAACCTACTGCTACACAGTGATGCCGTTCGGACTAAAGAACGCTGGGGCTACCTACCAACGGGCAGCAACTGCCCTCTTCCACGACATGATCCACAAAGAGATCGAAGTGTACGTCGATGACATGATCATCCACTCAAAGGGATCAGATGGAAAACACCTCACGGACCTGAGAAAGTTCTTCGATCGCCTCCAAAAACACTCGATGTGGTTAAACCCTGCAAAATGCAATTTTGGGGTCAGCCGAGGCAAAGTCTTAGGATACATGGTCACCGAGCGCGGCATAGAGGTTGATACTCAAAAGATCAAGGCCATCATCGAAATGAGACCACCGCAAACTCAAACAGAGGTGAAAAGCTTCATGGGCCGCCTGCAGTATATCAGCCGCTTCGTCAATCAGTTGACCTCCATGTGCGAGCCAATTTTCAAACTGATGAAGAAGAATGCCGACGTCGAATGGAACTCAGAATGCCAAGATGCCTTTGAAGAAATAAAGGCATACCTTGTGAGTCCTCCGATTCTCTGTCCTCCCCACGAGGAGAAGCCAATGTTGCTATACCTAACTGTGACCGACACCGCAGTCGGAGCCATGCTCTGTCAAGAAAAGAAAGAGTCACGAGTTGAGAACGCCATCTACTTCGTCAGTCAAAAGTTTCAAGGCAGCGAACTCAACTACTCAGCCCTCGAGAAAACCTGCGCAGCTCTAGTATGGGTCGTCAGAAAATTACGACACTACATGCAGTCGCAAACGGTACACTTGGTTTCCAAAATGGACCCAGTCAAATACCTCTTCGACAAACCATCTCTGTCAATGAGGCTCGCCAAATGGTCTTTCTTCCTAGAGGAATTTGACATCAAGTACGTGAACCAAAAGTCAATCAAGGAACCGGGCAAGGCTTAGTAGATGCACCGGGCCGACTTCCCAAGCGAGGCTCGAGGCCCTGAACCACAATTTCCAGACGAAGGAATCTTCGCACTCGAGGGCGAAAATCGATGGCAACTGTTCTTCGATGGAGCAGCCAACAAAAAAGGAAATGGCATCGGTATGCTCTTGGTCGACCCCAAGGACGAGCACACCCCAATCGCCATAAAGCTAAATTTTGAGGTAACCAACAATGCCGCCGAATACGAAGCCTGCGCCGCCGAACTAGAGGCCGCACTCGAAAGGAACATCCAGAAACTCGAGGTCTATGGGGACTCAGCCCTGATCATTAACCAAGTTTCCAAGTGGAAAACAATAGACCCAGGCCTGCAAAAGTACCACGCCTGCATGGAGGACCTCATCACACAATTCGAGGAGGTCACCTTCCACTACTTGCCAAGAGATCGGAACCGGTTTGCGGACGCCCTAGCCACTTTGGCTTCACTCGTAGAGATCCCCGAGGGAAAGGCAATCAAGCCATTCAAAGTATGGAGAAAGGAAATCCCCCGCCTCTTTGCTTTGCGAGATCGAACCAGAGGCCAAGCCCATCATTGAGCCATGGTACAACCAGATCTTCCAATACCTCAAGAACGGGGAAACCGCCTTCATGAACGAAGAAGGTCAACGCAGGGAAGGAGCCAAAGCCAAGAGCATCATGGCCCTAAAATGCCTCGCCTCTCACTTTGTCATCCTTAGGGGACATGCTATACAAAAACGCTACCAAGGACCGCTCCTACGCTGCATCGCCCGGGGAAGAAGCAAACGAGCTCATGAACGAAGTCCACAACGGGGCTTGCGGTCCCACATGAACGCCGGGGCCCTGTGCAAATCATTCTCCGAATGGGCTACTCGGATCTCCACGGAGGTCGCATCCACTTTGTTCGAAGGCCGCGACAAGTGTCAATCGGTTCTCCAACCTCAATCATCTACCTCCTCACGATCTCTACTGCATGACTACGCCCTGGCCCTTCGCCACATGGGGAATCGACATCATCGGGAAAATCGCTTCGCCAGGTAGCAACGGCCACGAATTCGTCTTGGTAGCCATCAACTACTTCACAAAATGGGTCGAAGCCAAGTCCTACAAGGTGCTCACCTCCAAGAAAGTCGCTTATTTCCTCAAGGAAAACATCATCTGCCGATACGGCATCCCGAACGAGGTCATATCAGACAACGACTCCCATTTTGAAGGAGAATGCGACAGACTGCTGGCTGAATTCAAGATCACACATCACAAGTCTTCTCCCTACCGGCTACAAACGAATGGCACCGTGGAAGCAGCAAATAAGACCCTCGAACGGATCGTCCGAAAAATGACCCCCCGAGGATGTGATTGGCCCGAAAAGATGCACCTTGCACTTTGGGGCTACCGAACATCAGTTAGAACAGCCATGGGAGAAACTCCATTCGCCCTGACATACGGGATGGAAGCAGTACTGCCCGTTGAATTGGAAATTCCCTCACTCCGAGTGTTGCTGGAAAACGAAATCAACGAAGTCGAATGGCTCCAAAGCCGACACGATGAACTGGCTCTGCTAGACGAGCGACGACTAAAGGCCATGGAACACGTCCGAGCCTACCAAAGCAGGATGGCTAGAGATTTTGACAAGAAAGTCAAGTCCCGAGACATCAGGGAGGGCGATCTGGTACTAAAAAAAAAGCCTTCCACTCGAACCAAACCACTGGGAAAATGGGAACCAACATGGATCTGCCCTTTCGTGGTTCAAAAGATCTTCTCCGGAGGTGCCATGAAGCTGACAGACCTAGACGGCAATCCCTTCATGAATCCAGTCAACCAAAGCAAACTTCGCATATACTTCGCCTAAAGAAGACCAACTGTGCATCTCTTGGCACTCCATGTAGTGTCGAACTACGCAGACCTGAGCCCTCTAGTCCGGGGGACCGTAGGCAACCTTAATTGGTCCGGTCTAAAAACACACAAAAAAGTCAAAAGTTTGAATGTCAATCAAGACCTCCATCAAACTACACACTTTTTAAGAGCATGCCCCCAACGTCACCTTGACCAAGTCAAATGACAGCGGCAACATCAAAGGACATCCGAAGGTCACTCAACATCAAACGACGGACCCATGTCAACTTCCAAGCTAGGGGCTTATCTTCGCCCTCACGATCTTCAAAAAAATAAGCTCAAGCAGAAGCAACAAAAAAAAAGAGGTCAAGAGCCCGACGCTAACAAACAAGAGGCAAGGAAGCCATGGAAAAGTCTGTCAAAACGACTTGTCAAGGAATCATCCAACCTCCCATCCAAATACAAAACCCCGGCGAAAAGGGATTACCGTCAAGGCCAGCTTCGGGCATGAAGACGAGAAGGTCAGAAAGATGGACGCCGCAAGGCTCACGAAAGAAACAAAGCGAACAAGAGATCTTGCGTCTCGACAAAGCTTTAAAAGTAAATCACAAATCACTAACGATTACAACATTTCTTGATGAGTTCAAGCACGGTCTACTCTCAAGTTCACAACATGCTAAAAGACAGCTTAATACATTTAACAAATAATTTGTTTGCAATGCAATGAATGGATACCTAGGAGGTCATTCCGCGTCATCTGTGCTTGTCCCCTCGCCATTCTTCCCTTTCTTCCCTCGTCCCCGGCGAGTCTTCTTTCGCTCCACGTGAGCCAGCTCTGCCTCTCTCAATCCGAGATTAGGGGTCCTCCCCGTAGAGTCAAACAATCCAACAGCTCGCAAGGCTTCATTCACCCATGCCTCGGCTCGGATCTCCTCCCTGCGAGTCTGCAAAAGAGAACCTCTCTCTGTCAATCGGTCAACCCTGGTCTCGTAGTCAAACAAAGCATCTCTCGTAACATCCTGAGGGTCAGACCAGGCTTCGGCACTCCTAAGGCAATAGCTACGATGGCAATTAGGCCCCAGAATCGCTTCACGCCTGCTCTCCAAAATCACTTGGGACTGCCCAACGCGCTTCTCGTACCAATCCAGGTACTCGGTAGTCAATACAACGCTCTCCCGACGTCGAAGGAGCACCACAGGAGGGAAAGCAGAATACTTCCATACCCTCAGAAAATACGAAAGAGCACTTGGAGCTGCCATACAAAGAGGAGCTACCTCCGCAGTGGCAAGGTCATCCCAGCCCAACAAAGGATCCTGCCTCATCCCGAACTGCCGAGAAACATGCGACGGACACTACAAGAAAACTGTCATTTAGCGACGGATTTTAGCGACGGACGCTAATCCGTCGCTAATAGCGACGGATTAGCGAGGGAATAGTGAGGGATAAAAAATAAAAAAAATAAAGCTGAAAACGACAACTTTACCGACGGATTTAACGACGGATAATATTTCCTCACTATTTCGTCGTAAAAGTGGCGCCAAAAAATTGCGCCTCTTTTTACCGATGGTTTACCGACGGATTAACGAGGGATTGCAATTTTTTTTTACCGACGGATGTATTTCGTCGCTATAGAATTAAAAAAATAAAAAAATATTATTTCATTTTCATTTAGCGACGGATTAACGACGGATTTTAAAAATATTTTACCGACGGATGTTTGTCGTCGCTATAGAATGGAAAAATAAAAAAAAATTATTTAATTTTTATTTAGCGACGGATTAGCGATGGATTAGCGACAGATTTTTTTTTTTTTTTTTTTATATATAGTCTAATGCATGTTTATTAATACCTAATTGTTAAGTTTACCTCAAATATAAATGAAGTAAGGCTAAATATGATAAAAATATGTGACATTCTTAAAATGTTAATAAGTTAATTATATTATTTAATTGCAATTTATATTTTTAAAATGAATATATATCTTTTGAAGAGTGAATATCAAATATTAATTTTATAAAGTATAAAATTATTTGAATTCATATTTTATTTGGAATATAGTGTATATGATATATGAATGGTATATTGTATATTGAGTATACATGGTGTATAAAACTTCAATACTAGAAAATGTCCAAAATATTTATTTATATTCATAAAAAAAAAAAAAAACTATACATTTATAAATAAAAATTAAAAAATTTTACCCGTCTCTGATTTCTTTATTATACTTTCATTTGTTTATTTTTTTTCTAACTTTTTTTATATAACTTTTATACCCTACACCCTATACCCTATAGGGTATACCCTATACCCTATACCCTATACCATATACCCTATAGGGTATACCCTATACCCTATAGGGTATACCCTATACCATATAGGGTATACCCTATACCATATACCTTATACCCTATACCCTACACCCTATAGGGTATACCCTATACCCTATAGGGTATAGGGCATACCCTAAACCCTATAGGGTATACCCTATACCATATAGAGTATACCCTATACCATATACCCTAAACCTTATAGGGTATACCCTATACCCTATACCCTATAGGGTATACCCTATATCCTATAGGGTATAGGGTATACCCCCTATACCCTATAGGGTATACCCTATACCATATATCCTATAGGGTATACCCTATACCCTATACCCTATAGGGTATATCCTATACCATATACCCTATACCCTATACCCTATAGGGTATACCCTATACCATATACCCTATACCATATACCATATAGGGTATACCCTATACCCTATAG
Organism: Adenophora triphylla var. japonica; assembly: GCA_022495995.1. Lineage (NCBI taxonomy): Eukaryota > Viridiplantae > Streptophyta > Magnoliopsida > Asterales > Campanulaceae > Adenophora > Adenophora triphylla. Next base: position 65,748 of record JAFEMH010007231.1, read on the forward strand.
GGTATACCCTATACCATAAACCCTATACCCTATACCCTACACCCTATAGGATATAGGGTATACCCTATAGGGTATATGGTATAGGGTATACCCTATAGGGTATACCCTATACCCTATACCCTATACCCTATAACCTACACCCTATAGGATATAGGGTATAACCTATAGGGTATAGGGTATACCCTATACCATATACCCTATACCCTATAGGGTATACCCTATATCCTATAGGATATAGGGTATACCCCCCTATACCCTATAGGGTATACCCTATACCCTATAGGGTATACCCTATACCCTATACCCTACACCCTATAGGATATAGGGTATACCCTATACCATATACCCTATACCCTATAGGGTATAGGGTATACCCTATACCATATACCCTATAGGGTATACCCTATACCATATACCCTATACCCTATAGGGTATATCCTATACCATATACCCTATAGGGTATACCCTATACCCTATAGGGTATACCCTATACCCTACAACCTATAGGATATAGGGTACACCCTATAGGGTATAGGGTATACCCTATAGGGTATACCCTATACCCTATACCCTATAGGGTATACCCTACACCCTATAGGCTATAGGGTATACCCTATACCCTATAGGGTATACCCTATACCATATACCCTATACCTTATAGGGTATACCCTATACCCTATACCCTATAGCCTATACCCTAAAGGGTATATCCTAAACCCTATACCATATACCTTATACCCTATACCCTAAACCCTAAACCCTAAACCCTAAACCATATACCCTATAGGGTATACCCTATACCTTATACTCTATAGGGTATACCCTATAGGGTATACCCTATAGGTTATAGCCTATACCCTATAGGGTATACCCTATACCCTATACCATATACCCTATACCCTATATCCTATACCCTAAACCCTATACCCTATAGGGTATACCCTATATCCTATAAGGTATACCCTATATCCTATACCTTATACCCTATAGGGTATACCCTATATCCTATACCCTATACCATATAGGGTATACCATATACCCTATACCCTAAACCCTATACCATATACCCTATAGGGTATACCCTAAATCCTATAGGGTATACCCTATAGGGTATACCCTATACCCTATACCCTATAGGGTATACCCTATCCCCTATACCCTAAACCCTATACCATATACCCTATACCCTAAACCCTAAACCCTATACCCTATAGTGTATACCCTATACCCTATAGGGTATACCCTATACCTTATACCCTATAGGGTATACCCTATAACCTATACCCTATACCCTATACCCTATACCCTATATGATATACCCTATACCCTATACCATATACCCTATACCATATACCATATACCCTATACCCTAAACCCTAAACCCTATACCCTATAGGGTATACCCTATACCTTATACCCTATACCCTATACCCTATACCCTATACCCTATAGGGTATACCATATAGGGTATACCCTATACCCTATAGGGTATACCCTATACCATATACCCTAAACCCTATACCATATATCCTATACCCTATACCCTATAGGGTATACCCTATACCATATACCCTATACCCTATACCCTATAGGGTATACCCTATACCATATGCCATATACCCTATACCATATACCCTATACCCTATACCCTATACCCTAAACCCTAAACCCTATACCCTATAGGGTATACCCTATACCTTATACCCTACACCCTATACCCTATAGGGTATACCCTATACCCTATATCCTATAC
>JAFEMH010007231.1:72500-97720 GCA_022495995.1 Adenophora triphylla var. japonica
ATAATTTCGTCGTCCCATCCATATTATTAGCGACGGTTTGGAATCATTTAGTGAGGGATAAATCCGTCGTTAAATTACCGAGGGACATGAAATTCCGTCGTTAAACAATAGCGACGAGGTTTTTAGCGACGGAATAAATCCGTCGGTAATCCGTTTTAGCTACGGATTTTATACTTTTAGCGACGGATTTTTCCGTCGCTAAAACCTGTTTTTCTTGTAGTGGGAATGTAGAAGGAGGACCAAGATAAATCAGGAACTCTGACAACATAAGACCCTTCCTGAAAGGCCCTCCTAATCTCGATTCCCCAATGCGGGACCCACCAACAGATCTAATGTGTGCCAAGCTGTGCCATCCATATCTCTCAGGCAGACTGATCCATATCCAATACAAGAAGACGCTGAGCAAATGTCCACGGGCTAAACAACGTCGGAACCTCGGGCATAGCCTGAAGTCTCTCTCGCAGCCACAAAGTGAGCAAAGCGGAGCTTCCCCCTCTCATGAACCTATCCCCAGTCGCTAGGCGATCAATGCCGTGAAAGGTCTCCCCCAGCACCAACGGAACAATATCCTCTCCAGCTCTGCAATGCCCTACCACATCCAGCAAAGCGCCATCGCATACCCCAAGGGAGCTGACCATGAAAAGCGTCGCTATCACGCACAAGGCAAATGCATCCCACGAGACGTCACTCTTGTCATCACTCATAAACCGCTCCGGTAGCTTAGAAATGTCAATATGACCCGAATCAAAGGTCGCACCCTGTACTTCTTCCAACGAAGTCCGAAGAAAGCATGCAAGCTTCACGCTCACGGCAGCACCGCCAATCAAAGGAAGCGAGATGGCCTCCACCTCCGGTCCTCCCATCAAAGCTCAAAAATCCTCGAAAGTGGGCGTCACTTCATTGTAGGAGAAGCTATACACATGCCTCCTGACGTCCCAGATCTTCGCGGCAGCCCGCAACAATTCCCAATCAGGAACCAACTCCTTAAGGGACCAAATCGAACAGAGTCGAAACCTCACCTCGAAAGCCCGCCTTTGATGCCTCATACGGTGTCGCATCCACATTTTCAGCCGCTCAAGGAAGTATGCTTGCCTCTCCTTCGAAAGCCTCGGCAAAACTCGTGGAACATACGAAGAATCCATGGCAAAAATGGAGGTTCCTAGAGAAAATGGGGAAGAAAGCTCGAAATGACTGCAAATGGGAAGTGGGGAAAGTTCAGACATCCTGAAAACACTTATCCTTTCCCCAAAAGCAAGGAAGATCCGTACGGACCTTTTTGCACCCTAGGTTGGTCCGTACGGACCTTCTTGCAACTTGGTCCCACATTTCCAGCAAACAGTACAACAGCCACTGTTCCCAGCAGGACCTTGCTCCAAACTGCCCAAATTCTGGCCAAAGCCATTTTCGGCAAGCATACACTACCCACAAACGCACCCCCAGCTCACGTGGCATGCACAAATAATAAACTAGCAACAATTCCTAGGACAAACCTCGGGAATCACAAAATACGACATTACATCTTAAAATAAAATACTTTGCTGTGCAAATACAAGTGTTTTATTACAGGTACCCAAAATGTCTGTTGCTAAACAAAAAAAAACCAAAAAATGGAAAGAGGGAAAGCAAATGAGCCCTACTCCGACTCCTCATCATCAACCTCATCAAACGTGAAGTCAGGCATCTCGGCAAACTTGCCAGCTACGCCCTCGTCATCCGAATACTGGACCCCCTCCTGAGGCAAGTACTTGAGGTAATCCACAGGATCGAGCCCGGTAAAAGGATCAAAGAAGGAAGGCTCTGACGAACCCTCTCCCTGAGACTCCTGCGCCAGCAAGAACTGGTGAAAAATCGGCTGCCGCCGAACCCCCGAAGACGTCCCTGCATCCATGCTATGCCGCCCCCGAACGGGTCCCTCCTGCTGCGACCCTGGCTCAGCTTTCGACGGAGGAACGTCCACAGAATGCCTCGAAGGCATCGGCTCGTACGCTGGCACACACCGCGAAGACTGGCAAGACAGCTTCCCCGCCATATTCTTCACAAAAGACCGCTTCGCCACGTAACGGCGGGTCAACGTGTCAAAGGATCTCCCCGAGACCTGCGCAAGCAAACAGCCAAAGAAACGCTCAGCAAAAGAGATACAGTCATACTCAACAAAAAGAGAAAAAATACAGAAAAGATGCCAAGATGGAAAAGAGTAAGCACACTCACCGGCGCATCCGGGTCAACCTGATAGGAAATAGGAGCCTACTCAGGGACGGGTACCGACACCCTCCGCCTCGACGAATCCCCGCGTACATAAGTAAAGTCTGGCCCAGGCACCAGAACATCTGAAGGACGTGGTAGGCCATCCCGCCTCTCTCTCACCAACACTTGTGGCATCCTCAGCTTCCTCCTGACGAAGGTCCCATATTCCTCGCCAAACAAAATGAACTCCTCGGCACTCACGCCGCCCAAGTACCTGTCATACTCTATCACATCCATGTCGCGGGGATGCATCATCCCAAAGGGCGGATCCCTCGGAGCCATAGGGGGTAAACCAGGGCCATGCTGCCAGAAGACCCTCTCCCCCAAGTACATGACATCACAAGTCAGGCCCCGTAGCATCTTCCTCTGCGTTGTCACCACGGGACCACCCTCAAGCTCGTCGCCGCCATACCGAGCCCAGGGATACAGCTCAAACTCCGCCGAGCTATCCTTCTCCAGGTACTCCTGCACATCCCGATAGGCGATGGTGAGCTTCCCCCTGTTCTTCCTCCTCCTCCTCCTCAACTGACGGGCCCAGCCCAGCATAGCAGGATAGGCCTCCATGGCCTCAGCATCCCGATCCCATGGAAAGCACCAGAAGATCTCATAAAACCACACCTGCAACAAAAGCAGATAAAGCTCAGGGCAAAAGAAAATGAAGAAATGACAAACTGCTAAATCACAAACAGCAATAAACTCATACCTCCAAAGCAAAATCGAAGCATCCCAGAGAACTGGCCACGCCTCGGCTAAACCGGTCCAAGGAAAAATAGAGCTCGGCCAAGCCTGCCTCGCCCTAAGCTATCTCACCAACCCTCTCCAAATCCATCAAGCTCTCTAGTAGAGGAAAAGGAGCCGAGGTAGCGTGATTCGAGAACAAAGTTTCGGAAAGAGCAAACCACAAGAAAGAGCGCGCCAGCTGCTCAGCCGTCACCGCCCCGATGTTGGCCGTAATCTGCACCTCCACATCGCCATATAACATGACCAGGCCCCTACGAGGAGAAGGCGCGAAGCCCAGCAGCTCAGCCAGCGTCCCATCGGACATCCTGTCCCGCCATCTCACTGGCCCTCCTTTCAAGGAAAGCCCCGTAATCGCCGCAAAGTCGGTAGGAGTCACCGTCACCTCTCCCCAGCTCAAATGGAAGGTATGCGTGGTGTCCCACCAATACTCAGACAAGGCCAGGAAGATGCTTTTGTTCTTCCTCATCTCTGCAATCCCGGCCAGGTTCTCCACGAACGCGCCTAAACCAGAAGCAAAGACCAGCCTCTTAGGACTCGGCCTACCCTCCCTGGAGATATCCGGCAAGTGCTGCCACAGCTCAACTACAGCCTCGAGCGACCCCCGAGAATTCATCTTCTTGGCCTTTCCGGATAAAGGCCCCTCATCCTGCAGGTAAACACAACAAAGGTACGTCAGTCACAGTACTTAATGCCAAATACCAAAAGAAAACGAAAGCATAAAAAAAAAACAAAAAAGTCCGTCCCAACACGGCAAAACAAAAACAACCCGTCACAAAACACGGCACACATTGCACATAATTTTACACATGTAACCCGTCACAAAACACGACACACATTGCACATAATTTTCCACATGTAACCCGTCACAAAACACGGCACACACTGTACAAATTTCTCAACAGATGGATTAAGCCCTACACGACACATTTTCAAAAAAAAACCGTCACAAAATACGGCGCACATTGCACATAAACTCCCCACAAAGTCAGTCACCAAAAACATGGTACACACTACATGACACATTTTCCAAAAAATACGTCCCTACACGGCACACACTTTAAGACAAAACCCGTCACAAAACACGGCACATGTCACACTCTTTTTACAAAGTCTGTCCCTATACGATGACTTTTTCACAATGTACATACAATAGAAATAGCATAGGGTACAAAATACCAAAGCATGCATTTCAAAGAGAGGTACTTTGTTTTTACAAATAAGAGCTAATCTCCATATTTTTGCACAAAAATCACATACCCATAATCCTTACATGCCCAATTTCAACAATTCATCACGAATTTCACAAAAAAGCATGGTAATAATAAAAAGCCTCAAATATGCGAAGGATTAAAACCTAGTTCTAGCATACAATAATTCGAGCAAAGAATCAAGAGAAATTGATTTCTTACCTCCCCAATGGCCCTATCCCGCATATTGTGCACCTCCGGATCCGGATACAACACATCCGGATTCCTCAACTGTGAATGTGGTGCCCAAGATTGCGGCTTTTCCCCATTTTTGATATTGTTTTTATGGTTGGAACTGCTTTCTCGTGTAAGGGGTCACCGCCTCACATCGGTTTGAAGACATCCGGTTTAAATTGAAAAACGGAGTCGCCACGCCATTTTGATTTCCTCAAAACTTTGAAAAAAAGGATTTGGGTCCGGAGGTTAAGTTACCCCTTGGGAAGAACGGATCGTCGTTCACCCAAGGAGCCTTGCCGAAGCAAGTTTTCCAAGATCCGATTTTCATGCTTGCCTTTGTGTTTTCGTGTGTGGGATGTGCTTTGAAAAAGGAGGGAATGTGCCAAGTAGTCTTTCGGACGTATAAACCATGAGTTGGTTATCGCTCGGGATTCCTTGGATTTTAATGTGTTAGGGACTTTGATCCCATTCTCATTTTGGACTTATGATCATCATTGTGAGACCTTGGGTCACATGTGATCGAAATAGGGACACCCTTTTTATAGTCCAAGGATGAGACTCTTTAGAAAGGAAAGACCTTTGCCCATCAATCCTACATCTTGAGACGATTTGAGCTTAGTCGGGACATTTATGCTCGTCTCAAGTGATGATCAGAGATGTAGGGGCTCAAGTTCATCCTTTTCTGAAGGGAAATCCGGCTATGGCATCTTTATATGGAGGAAATGATGTAAAGATAGGACCTTTACACCATTACACTCCAAGAGATGCCTCAAGTACCAAAGGAGACTAATGGAGGGATATAAATATTGGATCTTTATACTCATCCTATGCCTTTTTGTGCCTTATGAAGGTCACTAGGCAATCATTGGAGAGTGATCCAACCATGAGGGACATGGGGAATGCATTTTAAAGTAAAGATGACATTTTTATACTAACATATGTAATGAACATGATGCAAGTTAGGGCTAGGAATGAAAAGGGAGGACCTTTTTGGCTTTCCTATGTCCTTTATGAACCTTTTAGGTGGACAATCCTTGGAAGCAAGGTCTATGGGAAGGGGGATAACATTCATGAATAAAGATGACATTTTTAATATAAAAGATGACATTTTTATATGCAAAGGATGCTATTTTCACATCATCATATGAGAGATCCACCCTAGAACAAGCCATTTTGAGGTCTTATTGTTCATCCTTGGGATGGATCCTCCATGAATCCCATGTGATAGGGGAATGGGGGTATTATGATCTACATGACTAAAGATTTGATTTTTATAACAATAGATCAAATATCAAGCAAGTAGATAGCAATATGAATAGCAAAAATCAATATAGCAAGTATGACAAGTATATTTTAAAGAGAAGAGGAGGAGAGGTTACCAATGGTGGTGTTCCTCTATCTTCTTGAAGATTGCCTAAGGAAGGATCAACTTTGGAGAGGTTTTGGAGAGGAGGGAGGTGATTTTGGGAGCTCTCAGCTTTCTGGAATTTCGTGGATGTATTTTGGCAGAGTAATAGTACAAAAAATTCCCCTCCTAAAATGAATAGAGGAGGCCTCTATTTATAGGCAGTCTGGTGATGGCTAATGAAGCCGTACGGCTGTAACCCTCAACTAATGAAGCCGTGCAGTCTTATCCATTAGTGACTCAGCCTATTTCTAGAACCATGCAAGGTGGCCTTCTAGAAGCTCTTTTGCAGTGAGGGACTACGTGGAATTTTAATTCCTAGCAAGTCCTTCGCCCCTCGAAAGGTTTGGAAAAGTTCCCAAATTGCCCCTGAACTTTAGGAAAGTCCGAGGAATTGCCGGGAAACTTAACCGGAAGGCATGAGCCAGATTTGGGTACTTACAGAAGCCCCTCGGCAACGTCACTTGCAGGGTGAGTGGGGTTGTCGATAAAAAAGGATCCAATCTGGCGAACTGTCGAGACGGATTGGGTGACCAAGGTGGTCGAGTGGTTGAACCTTTGGAAGGCTACCTACGTATCCCGAATGAATCAAGCCAGATCGTAGTTCGAAAAAGATCCACTGGGGAAAGGGGTGTCATATGTGACGAATTAGCTGAACCTAAAGTAGGCTACCTACGTATCCCGGGTGGGAATCAAGCCAGGCCGTAGTTCAGGGATCCATTAGGGAATGGCGAAGAGAAACTGGTCCCTTGCTAGGAAGATGGAAGGAAAGTGACCTAGGAGGTCAAATGACTTATCCTACAGGGGATATGCTAGATGAAGGAAGTGACCAGTGTGGTCGGATCTCTGGACCTTATGAGGGGCTATTTCACCACTGAGGAGTGATGATGGAAGAGGGTGACCAATGTGGTCGGATGGCTGGACCTTTATGAAAGGCTACCTATGTATCCCGAAGGAATCAAGCCTTGGTCGTAGTTCAAGTCTCACTAGATAGTTAGGAACGATGTCTAGGATCCTTGAGGTTTTGATGATTCATGGAGGAGTCACCTGATTGACAATTAATGGAGGTTGTCACCTGATTGACAATTAATGGAGGTTGTCACCTGAGGAAACTAAAGCTTACGTCACTATCGAGGAGATAGAGGTAGCTAAAGTTGGAAAACTTGAGCGTACTTCACTATCTATGAGATAGAGGTAGCTTAAGTTTGGAGAACTTGAGCGTACTTCACTATCTATGAGATAGAGGTAGCTAAAGTTTGGAGAATTTGAGTGTACTTCACCATCTATGAGATAGAGGTAGCTAAAGTTGGGAAAACTTGAGCATACTTCACTATCTATGAGTATCTATGAGATAGAGGTAGCTTAAGTTGGGAAACTTGAGCGTACTTCACTATCTATGAGATAGAGGTAGCTTAAGTTTGGAGAACTTAAGCGTACTTCACTATCTATGAGATAGAGGTAGCTAAAATTTAGAAAACTTGAGCGTACTTCACTATCTATGAGATAGAGGTAGCTAAAGTTTAGAGAACTTGAGCGTACTTCACTATCTATGAGATAGAGGTAGCTAAAGTTGGGAAACTTGAGCGTACTTCACTATCTATGAAATAGAGGTAGCTTAAGTTTGGAGAACTTGAGCATACTTCACTATCTATGAGATAGAGGTAGCTAAAGTTTGGAGAACTTGAGCGTACTTCACTATCTATGAGATAGAGGTAGCTAAAGTTGGGAAACTTGAGCGTACTTCAATATCTATGAGATAGAGGTAGCTAAAGTTGGGAAAACTTGAGCATACTTCACTATCTATGAGATAGAGGTAGCAAAAGTTGGGAAAACTTGAGCGTACTTCACTATATATTAGATAGAGGTAGCTAATGGTGGGAGAACTTGAGCGTACTTCACTATCTATGGGATAGAGGTAGCTTAAGTTAGAGAAACTTGAGCGTACTTCACTATCTATGAGATAGAGGTAGCTTAAGTTTGAAAAAACTTGAGCGTACTTCACTATCTATGAGATAGAGGTAGCTTAAGCTTAGAGAAACTTTAGCGTACTTCACTATCTATGAGATAGAGGTAGCTAAAGCTTGAGTTTTGACAATTCGGAGGATGTCACCTAGCGTTATTCCGTTATAGCAGAAGTAACGGAGGCAACTCGAGAGGAAAGTTTATTCTCTTTTAGAGATAACGGATATCCTTGAGAAAAGCGTTACTCTGGTTAAGAGATAACGGGGATTGTATGCCTAAGTGGAAAGTCCAGGGGCAAAAGTGTAATTTCAGCTCAGAGCAAATGAGGCCGCCCGAAGAGAGATGGGGAAAAAGAGGCCGTCCGGCTTGAAATTTAATTTCACCATATTATTTAAACTGAATTTGAAATGGGCAAATAGCATCGCTGTTTTGTTCTTCTGCCGAGGAAGAGGGAGAGAGAAGAGAGAGAATTTTCGAAAATTCTTCAATTCCTTTGCTTCTACCACTCAAGATGGATCTAGAAGAGAACATTGTGCCTAGGCAAGCACGAAGAACCTTGTCGGAAGCCGCTAGGAGGAGGAGAAGGGAGCTCGTTCGAACGGAGCGAAAGTATGACTTCAACACGCCTCCGTTCGAGCTCTATCCCGGTAGGAGGGAGCACAAATCTACGAAACCTCAATCTATTGGGGTAAGCATTCTTGATTTGCTTGATTTTATCAATTTTGATGGATTTAGGGCTTGACCCGATTTTTAGGAATTTTTTCGAATTTTCCTATGAATTTTGTTGATGATTTTGGAATTTTGATGATTAACCTATGAGGCTAAGGGAATAAATGAACATACATGTGCAATTTATTTGAAAAATAATGAGAATGACTCATTTTTTGAAAATAAAGTAAGAAAAATAATGTCTAAAATGTGACGGAGTCCTTGCATGTGCTAGAACTAGGTCAATTCTTGATCATGAATGGGAAAACGAGATTTTGGACGATGAAAAGGATTCATGCGTACCATTTTGAAAAAATTAATGTTTATGTGCAAAGAATTTTGAAAATTGGAATTTTTGTTCTTGAGAGAGCAATGTGCTCGGGATGATGTGCTTCAAATGATGAAGGACACGTTTTCTAGGCAAAAGATGCTAGAAATCTTTTATGAATGCTTTTCTTTGAAAATATGTGCACTTTTTGAATATATGCATGCTTTTGAGATGAGATGAAGGATTGACACATTTTTGTTGTGTTTTCCTACAGGAGAACAAGTCGAGGGGACCTTCTGAGGTAGCGGTGAAGTTGTGGGATAGGATGCCTAACTTCGAGAAGGACGGGGTGAACCCTAAGCAACTGGTGATGGCTACCGGCCTTGATCTTTTCATTGACGCTATTGGCAGAGGCATTCACGTGACCTATAAGAGTAAGGGGCTGGTCCAGGCCCTCTCAGAGTTCTGGTGGGACATCACCCACAACTTTCATCTTAGCTGGGGAGAGATCACGGTGACTGTAGCCGACTTCACTGCTATTACAGGCTTGCAATTTACTGGGAGGCCTGTGACCTGGAGAGATCACATTACTGCAGAAGAGTTTAGAGCTTTGGTGGGTTTTGACCTCCGTCCTAAGTGGCTTGGGATGGAGACGAGGAATATGGAGGTGGCGGTCCTGGAGTGCATGCAGGGGTTTGTCGCCAATGAGGTGACTGCCCACCAGCTCGCGAGAGCTTTCTTGTGGTTGATACTGTCAGTCACCATATTTGTCAACTCTGGGACATTGGCTATGCTGTGCGTGCTTGACTCTTTGGAGAACCTGTATGAGGTTGGGGCGGTCTCTTGGGGTGAGGCCAGATTGGCTGAGCTTTACTTCTCTCTGGATATGTACAGCCGTAACAAGGCTGCTTCTATGGACTGCTTTTCTTTTGCTTTGGAGGTATCTCACCTTCTTTTCTCTCTTTTACTTTTCTGCCTTGAGATTTTTATGAGAGAAATGACCCTTTTTGTTTTGAACATGCATGTCTGGTTTTGTGAGGTGATCGGGTTCTTTCCTTGGAACCAACAGAATAATCTGGAAATCTTCTCGGCCATGATTCACTGGAGGGGAGAGGCTAGAGATAAGTTCACCGGGAAGACCCGGATCACTTTTGACTACAAGATGGTGAGACCAGTCATCAACAGGGATGGACACGAGGGGATGGATTTCTATCATTGGGGGAGGTACCCGGAGGTTTTGCTAGGGGATGCCTTGGAGGCGACTAGGCAGAGGAGGTGGCTGATAGGGCTGACCTGTGACATCATTTACTTGGGGGACCGCTTCTCTAGGCAACATGGCCATGTCCCTCCTTTGGACGCCATCACTCCTCACGATCCTCCACCGCGTATGCTGCAGCACAGGGACTGGTCAGAGAATGAGATAGCGAGGTATCAGGCTGGCGTGGCGGCCGAGGAGTATTTTGACTTAGCTACCCCGTATGCCACCTTTGTGGAGCAGCGGTTGAGGATGTCGCAGAAGCTAGTGATGCTGGCCGTCACTCAGGGATACGGGGAAGAAGAGCCGACTGACCCGCCTATGCCTCCTGCTCATCTCTCCTACGTGGTCAGTAGGGTACCGAGGAGATTCATGATACCTGTTCCTAACACGAGGGAGCCCTGGTATACTTTGTCGCCTGACAGCACTGTAAGTATCTCTAGGGTCTTTTCCCTTTTGAATTTCTTTGCTTTCTGCGATTTTGAGCTTTTCTTGAGATTTTTTGAGTTTTTTCTCATCTTTTCTAGTAGGTTCCCGCTCGTTCCTATGATGGCTTGGTGCGGCAGAACAGGGGCTGGAAGGATGTGTGTCGGTCCCTTCTGAGGAAGTTGGCTTGCGCTTCCAGGGCTGGGGCAAATGTGCAGGAGCCCGTGCGCAAGAGGAGGCATGTTGGGAGCACAACCTCTACCTCATCAGCCTCAGAGCATCAGACCTCCTCTACCAGTGCCATGCCTCGGGGACAGAGGCCCAACATGAGCATTCTGGAGCAGCTGGCGGAGTATGAGCACGTGAATGTCAACCTATCAGACGTGAGTGATTGTGAAGACTTGATGAGGGATCCTAGCTTCTATGAGATAAGCAGCGACGACGAGGAGTCGGAGGCTTAGGATTCCTTAGACTGATCTAGGAGGAAGGAAACAAACAATGAACACTTTTATGCACATTTTGTTTATTTTTCATTTTATTTGGGCGCTAAGGAGGCGAAAACAATGTATTGGTATTTTATTTGCTTTTTCTATTCATTCTTTATGAATTTGCATATTACTTTAGCCTCGGGACAGTTTTTTGCTTGGAAATGGGGCTGAAACTGGGCCTAAATGATTTGTGATGATATGTGACTGCATGGGTGATGTTTGGACAGGTTTTTATGCAGGTTTCATTGAGAAAGTGGGGTGAGAATTCCACTTCGGCAGCAGCTAGAGCTGCTGCAGATTTTTTTCTGCAGAAGGCAAAAGAAGCCGTCCGGCCAGGTCCTGAGGCAAAAGAAGCCGTACGGCTGGAAGTTCTGTCTGAACTGGTTTTTTTCCAAATAAAATCAAGGCTTGGCCTTTTCATTTCATTTTCATCCTAGACTTGTCCCAACTGATCCCAGAGCATATTTCTGACCAAAAGACATCAACTTTGATCGCTGTCAAATGGAGAAACCCATCAGATTGCAAAAGGGGAAAAAAGACCGTTTTCTGTCCGATCTTCAATCTTGGATGAGACGCAACTTTCAATCCAACAAGGGGCTGTTCGATACCAGCTTCAAGATCAATTCTTTATGGCATTTGAAGGATCTCCCGCCTAATTGGGACCTCTTGAGAGCAGCAGCGAGGTTTTGGGATGTCCGGAGACACGTTTACTGCTTTTCTTACAATGAAATCGTCCCAACCTTTGAAGACTTCCGAACATTGATTGGGGGTACAGAAATTGAGGCCGTATCGATTCCTCTGATCGGAGACGTGCTGGTGACAGTAAAGCTGTCATCTTTTCTGCAAGTCTCTTTGGAAGAGGCCGAGGGGATGATGGTAGCTCCTGATAGGATTGACCTCTCTGATATCCCAAGCAGGTTCGGGTTTCCAGAGATGGCTATGACCCCGGTGGCTATGGATACATTTATTCTCTACGTGTTCTCATCTCCGTTCATTGCTGAGTCCGTAGGGGTCTGCCATGGTGACCTTTTGGACATGGTTAGAGACTACAGGGCTGGGAAGGATATTGTCCCGCTGGTTTTGGGCGAGACTCTGCATGCCATTGATAGGATGGCTAGGGGAGAACATTTCATGAGGTCTGGGAGCCCAGTGGTTGAAATTACCCGGATCCGGCTCGCGCGCGGGCCCTGATATCTCGCATTTTGTCGCTTTCGGAAGTTGCCCGGATCCGAGAGGCAGCGCATTCGCGCCCCGGCATCTGGCTTATTCCGTTTTGCGTGTTGGAGGTGTCTCGCCATTGTTTTTGCAATTGTAGAGTCGCCACACCGTTTTTATTAAGCCCAAAACATTGAAAAAGGGCATCAGTTTAGAAATAAACTATTTTTGTGTGATGAGATTTTGAGTTCGGAGGTCAGATGACTCCTCGGGAAGAGAATATTAGAATCTTAGAGCTCACCCGAGTCGCCTCGTAAAAACGAGTCTTTCGGATACCCCTAATATGCTTTAACTATTGTGTGTGTGTGTGTGCGCTTTTAAAAATGCATGCTGTATCGGATGTCTACATTGTACACTACGTATTGAAATAGTAATGGAAGGAAGCCTTACCAATGTTTGTTCGTGCTGTCTTCCGCTGGGGAATAGTGTTTGAGGATGGAATAGTATTCCGGCACGGACCGGGATTGCTTCGGGAGAGGCCGATTATCTGCGGACAGAGTTTCGGCGTGCGTTGGAATCGTTGGTTGGATTTGGGCAGAGGTTCGGCGTGCGTTGGAATCATTGGTTGGATTCGGGCGGAGGTTCGACGTGGTTTGGGATCGCCGGTTTGACTCGAAAAGAGCTGGGATGCCTCGGGAAAGACCAGGCAAGGCCTCGGAGTACCACGAGGGGCCTTAGAGTACCTCGAGAGTGCCTTGGGGCAGCGCGGGAGCATCGCGGGAGCGCTCAGAGAGGTTTCGGAGCACCTCGAGGGGGCTCGGAAGGCCTCGGAAGGATCCGAAAGGGGCCGGGATTGCCCCGAAGGGTCTTAGAGGGGTGCCTGAAGGCTGGGGGGAGAGGAGAGAAAAGGAAATTGTGTGAAAATGAGGGAGGGGGAGCCCTCTATTTATAGTGCCAAAAAACTGCAATAAGGTCCGTACGGACCTTGTAGGTTATCCAGAATTTTAGTTTTCCTCGATTTGAGGGAATCTGTAATAATTAAGAATATTCTAGAATGATGGTATCCCCTTTGCAAAGAGGTCCGTACGGACCATCTCAGCATGCAAAGAGGTCCGTACGGACCAACCATGTAGGGGGGTAATGATGTTCTCCGAGATTTGAGGGAATATTGTGGACTTTAAGGGGATTCAGTAATTATTGCAACAAAGAGGTCCGTACAGACCTTATTTACTTTTCTAATTTCCTGAAAATTCCCAAAAGGTCCTTTTGTCCCTTTTTATCCCAGAAAAGCTCCTCCCTTGGTTTGGCTGAGGGTTTTTTGAGGGTTTTGAGTGCCAGAGGTCTTCGAGACTGCATTTGTAAGTCTGCGGTGTTTCCCATGTGTACTCGGAAGAGGGTGATCCAGATTGGGGTACTTACAGAAGCCCCTCGACGACGTCACTTACGGAGGAAGTGGGGTCGTCGATAAGATAAGGGTCCTAATCTGGATCGCGGGCTGAGAGAGAAAGTGACCATGTAGGTCGGTGGGAGGACGTGGCGGTGTCCTGTTATGTGACCGTTTAGGTCAATTGGCTGGACCCTGTGATAGGATTCCTACGTATCCCTGGCGGGAATCAAGCCTGATCGTAGTTCGTGTGTGGGGTGAGTGTTGTAGTGCACGAGGATGGGAGATGTCCTCTCGGCGAAACTACGTGGTGGACGTGGTGTCCTGGTTGACCGTATAGGTCGATGGCTGGACCCTGTGATAGGATTCCTACGTATCCCTGGCGGGAATCAAGCCTGGTCGTAGTTCAGAGGTCGTGAAATTGTGAGTGTATGTGGGCGTGGTGGTGCCCTGAAGTGTCGTGTGACTGCCGAGGTCAGTGGTAAGGACGTGGTGGTGTCCAGGGTGTGCAATCTTACTAGAAGATGGGTAATCTTACGAGAAGATGGTTTGTGACCGCCGAGGTCGACTGTGAGGACGTGGCGGCGTCCTGAGATGGAAATTTTACGATCTTCCACATCGGGTGGTTTAAGGCCTTCCGGGCTGGAGATAGTGATTTGGGAGGTTTATACGGTCTTCCGGACCGAGTGGTTTAAAGCCTTCCGGGCTGGAGATAGTAATGTGGGAGGTTTATACGGTCTTCCGAACCGAGTGGTTTAAAGCCTTCCGGGCTGGAGATAGGAGTTTGGCTGATTTATGCAGTCTCCCGGACTGAGTGGTTTAAAGCCTTCTGGGCTGGAGATAGTGATGTCATGTATGAGAACTTGAGTCGTCTTCTGACTGTGGTTTTCCATGCGTGAGGACTTGAATTGTCTTCTGGCTGCGGTTTGCCATGCGTGAGGACTTGAATCATCTTCTGGCTGCGGGTGTGCCATGCGTGAGGAGTGAGGACTTGAATCGTCTTCTGGCTGAGGTTGTGTCATGTATGAAGACTTGAGTCGTCTTCTGACTGTGGTTGTGTCATGTATGAAGACTTGAGTCGTCTTCTGACTGCGGTTTGCCATGCGTGAGGACTTGAATCGTCTTCTGGCTGTGGTTGTGTCATGTATGAGGACTTGAGTCATCTTCTGACTGCGGTTTGCCATGTGTGAGGACTTGAATCGTCTTCTGGTTGTGGTTGTGGAGGCATGGCTGCCTTGAGCTTTGATTGCGAGAGGTGTAGATGCCTCGTGCTTTATCTGCTGGGGAGAAAGTTGGACTTACGATGGCCGCCGGTGTTCGTCTGTTGGGGATCATCGTGGCCTTGTAGGGGCCTTTTCTGCTGAGAGGGCGACTTCGGGCTTACTTTGATGGCCGGTGTTTGAGTTGCCGTTGAGCAGGAAAGGATGATGGCCGGTGGTTGCTTCACCGTTTGGTGTTTTGGAGGCATTTCGTGCCTTGGGATTTGTACTTGGAGGTGCTGGCTTCTTTTGCGCTTGTTTTACCGTTTAGTAGGCGAGGTCCGAGCTTACGATGGCCCTTGGCCCGTCTTTGAGGATATGTAGTCTTGTATGACTTCCCTTTTGACTTGTTGGGGAAGGAGCTCGGGCTTACTTTGATGGCCGGTGCTTGAGTTGCCATTGGAGTGGGCGAAGTCCGGGCTTACACTGACGGCCGGTGGTTGAATTGCCGTTGAGTGGGCGAAGTCCGGGCTTACACTGACGACCGGTGGTTGAATTGCCGTTGAGTGGGCGAAGTCCGGGCTTACACTGACGGCCGATGGTTAAATTGCTGGGTTAAGGACCAAACTGCATTGAATTTGCTGAAATAGGCCTTTGGACAGCCAGGGGCAAAGATTATAAGGGCAGAAAAGTAATTTGGCCCCTCGTTGCAAGAAGGTCCGTACGGACCAACCTGGGATGTAAAGAGGTCCGTATGGACCAAGTATGAATTTTACAGTTCCCAGGTTTTGACTGGGATTAAATGCCGAGCCTTTCCCCATTCCTTCTTCTTCCGTGCATGAACTAGAGAGAGAGAGAAGGAGAAAAAACTCCATTGTTGCCCAAATTCTCCCATTTCTTAGCTTGAATTGCTTGCGATGGCGGAAGGATCAAGGAGGGGACGTCGCCAACGGAGTCGAGATGTGATCGAACAAAGGATGGAGCTTCAAAGAAATTGGATCTCCTTTGTGCCTTCTTCGAAGAATCCGGATGTGTTGTATCCGAATCCGGAGGTGCATAACCGGCGAGTAAGGAACATCGGGGAGGTAAGAAATCAATTTCGTTTTAACTCCTTGCTTGAATATTTTGAATGCTAGAACTAGGTTTTAGTTTTTCGCATTTTGGGGCTTTTGTTATTTGACATGCTTTTTTGTGAAATTCTTGATGAATTGTTGAAATTGAGCATGTAAATATTGTGGGTATGTGAATTTTGTGCAGAAATGTGTAGATTAGCTCTTATTTGTGAAAATAAAGTGCCTCTCTATGAAAATGCATGTTCTGGTGTTTTGTACCTTATGCTATTTATGTATGTACATTGTGAGAAAAATTGTCATGTAGTGACAAATTTTGTAATAAATGTGACATGTGCCGTGTTTCGTGACGGGTCTTGTCTGAAAGTATGTGCCGTGTAGGGACGGACTTTTCTTTTGAAAATGTGTTATGCAGTGTGAGCCGTGTTTTTGGTGACGGACTTTGTGGGGAAAATATGTGTAATGCGTGCCGTGTTTTGTGACGGGTCTTTTGAAAATGTGTCGTGTAGTGCTTGATCCCTTTGTTGAGAAAATTTGTACGGTGTGTGCCGTGTTTTGTGACGGACTGCATGGGAAAAATTATGTGTAATGCATGCCGTGTTTTGTGACGGGTTACATGTGAAAATTATGTGCAATGTGTGCCGTGTTTGGTGACAGATTTTTTTTATGCTTTGGTATTAAGTGCGCGACCGACGTACCTTTCTTGTGTTTACTGCGGGGATCAGGGGCTTTTGGCTGGGAAAGCCAATAAGATGAAGACTCGAGGATCGCTCGAGGCTGTGGTCGAGTTGTGGCAGCAGATGCCGAATTTCTCTATGGTTGGCGGGCCGAGCCCTAGGAGGCTGGTCTATGCTTCTGGCCTAGGCATGTTCGTGGAGAACTTGGCCGAGGTTTCTGACACGAGGAAGAACAAGAGCATCTTCCTGGGCCTTTCTGAGTATTGGTGGGATACCACCCCCACCTTCCATCTGAGTGCACGGGCGAGGTGACGGTGACGCCCACGAATTTTCTTTGCTATCACCGGCTTTCCTTGAAAGGAAGGCCGGTGCGGTGGAGGGATATGATTACCGAGGACGTCTTGGCCGAGCTGCTGGGCTTTGCGCCTCTTCCTCGTAGGGGCACAGGGATGCTTTGTACGGCGATGTAGAGACGAGGATTACGGCCGGATGTGGGGCCTGCGTCGGGGTACCGGCCGGTGACGGCGGAGCGGCGCGCGCTCCTTTACGTGGTTTGCCCTTTCCGAGACTTTGTTCTCGAACCATGCGGCAAGCAGCTGCTTTTTCTCTGCTGGAGAGCTTGATTGACTTGGAGGGAGTTTGTGACATAGCTTGGGGCGAGGCGGGCCTGGCCGAGCTTTACTTCTCCTTGGACCGGTTCAACAGGGGTGTGGCTAGTTCTTTGGCCTGTTTTGATTTTGCTTTGGAGGTATGAGTTCATTCTTTGTTTTTGATTAGCAACTTTGTCATTTTCTCCGTTTTCTCTTACTGCCCAGGAGCCTTTTACGCTTTTGTCGCGAGTGTGGTTCTACGAGATCTTTCGGTGCTTCCCGTGGGATAGAGATCACAGGGCCGTAGCGGCCTATCCCGCTATGTTAGGAGCTGCAGGCACGCCCGGCGGGAAGAGAGGACCCGGCGGGGGTAAGCTCACCATTTCCTACGGGGAGGTGCGGGAGCATGCGGAGAGATAGCCGGAGAGGTTTGTCACAGTATCCACAGGTTCGGTACGAGGCGATGAGTTCGAGGGGGCTCTGTGGTGACGACGCGGCGAAGATCTTTGCGGGGCACGACCTGCGACATCATGTACCTAGGAGAGCGGGTCTTTTGGCAGCATGGCCCGGGTATGCTTCCCTTGGCTTCGAGGGACCCGCCTTTCGGGATGTTGGATTCCCGAGATATGGATGTATTGGAGTTTGAGAGGTATTTGGGCGGCGTGAGTGCCCATGAGTTTATCTTGTATCGAGAGGAGTATGGAGCCTTCGTGAGGAGGAAGTTGAGGACGCCACAGGTGTTGGCGAGGAGAGGAGGTCTGATCCGGGCGGTCCCCGAGAGGTTCCGGTGTACGGGCCGGATTTCACGTATGTTCGTGGGGGACTCGTCGAGGAGGAGGGTGTGCATGCCCGTCCACAAGCGAGCTCACTGCTCGCCTCTGAGTGGATCCTGATAGGCCGGTGAGTGTGCTTACTCTTTTCCATCATGGCATCTTTTCTGTATTTTTCTCTTTTTGTTGAGTATGATTGTATTGCTAAGCGTTTCTTTGGCTGCTTGCTTGTGCAGGTCCCGGGGAGAGCCTATGACATGTTGACCCACCGTATGTGGCGATGAGGTCCTTCGCGAAGAAGATGGCGTCGAGGTTGTCTTGACGGTCTTCGCGACGTGTGCCGGCGTACGAGCCGATGCCTTCGAGGCATTCCCAGCAGATGTTCCTCCACCGAGAGCCGAGCCGGAGCCACAGCAGGAGGGACCTTCGCGGGGGCGACATAGCATGGATGCCGGGACGTCCTCGGGAGCTCAGAGATCGCAGACCCTTTATCAGTTCTTTCCTCTGCCGGATGCACAGGGTGAGGGTTCGTCAGGGCATGCCTATTTTGACCCTTTTTCGGCTTCGATCCTTCAGGTATCTTGAGTACTAGCCTCGGGGAGGGCTCAAGGTACTCCCGATGATGAGTGTGGCGGCGAGTTTACCGGGATGCCCGACTTCTCGCTTGAGGATGTAAGTGATGATGATCTTTGAGAGTCGGATTAGGATTCATTTGCTTTCCCTCTTTCCATATCCCCGTTCTTCTTCTTTTTTTGTTTAGCAAACCTTGAGACATTTATAGGTAATTTTGTAATAAAACACTTGTACTTGCATGGCAAAAGTATTTTATTTTAAGATGTAATGTCGTATTTGTGATTCCGGGAATTGTCCTAGGAATTGTTGCTATTATTATTATTATTTTTTTGTGCATGCCACGTGAGGGAGAGAGTGTTTTTGGGTAGTGTATGCTTGAAATGGCTTTGGCCGGTGTTTGGGCGATTTGGAGGAAGGTCTGGGGACAGGTGGTTATTGGCCGGTTGCTAAGAAAGTGGGGCCAAGATGCAATAAGGTCCGTACGGACGGACCTTGGTTGCAAAGAGGTCCGTACGGACCAGCCTTGCTTTTGGGAAGGAAATAAATACTTTCCAGTGTCTGGACTTTCCCCATTCCCCATTTGCAGCCATTTTCGAGCTTTCTTTCCCATTTTCTCTAGGAACCTCCATTTTTGCCATGTATTCTTCATACGTTCCAAGAATTTTGCCAAGGCTTTCGCAGGAGTGGCAAGCACACTTCCTTGAGCAGCTGAAAATGTGGATGCGACGCCGTATGAGGCATCAGAGGCGGGCTTTCGAGGTAAGGTTTCGACTTTGCTCGATTTGGTCTTTTAAGGAGTTGGTTCCTGATTGGGAGTTGTTGCAGTTCTGGGATGTTAGGAGGCATGTGTATTGCTTCTCCTACAATGAAATGGTGCCTGCCTTTGAGAATTTTTGGGTTTTGATTGGAGGACCGGAGGTGGAGGCCATCTCGCTTCCTTTGATTGGCGGTGCTGCCGTGAGCGTGAAGCTTGCAGGCTTCCTTCGAACTTCGTCGGAAGAAGTACAGGGCATGATCCTTGATTCGGGTCATATTGACATTTCGAGCCGCCTTAGGAGCGGTTGTAGGTTGATGATGAGTGATGTCTCTTGGGATGTATTTGCCTTGTGCGTGATAGCGGCAGCTCTTCATGATCGGCTCCCTTGGGGTTTACGATGAGCGCTTTGCTAGATGTGGTTGGGCGGTCTGCGAGTGGAGAGGATATTGTCCCGTTGGTCTTTGGGGAGACTCTTCATGGTATTGACCGTCCGGCGGCGGGGATCGGTTCATGAGAGGGGAAGCCCCGCTTTGCTCACCTTGTGGCTGCGAGAGAGACTTCGAGCCATGCCAGAGGCCCGGCGTCGTTTAGCTTCGTGGTCATTTGCTCGGTGACCTCTTGTGTTGGATATGGATCGATCCGCACAGGAGAGATGGATGGCACGGCTTGGTACGCATCGAATCCGTTGGTGGGTTCCTTGGCTGGGGATTGAGACTAGGAGGGCCTTTCGGGAAGGGTCCTATGTTGTCGAGTTCCGAGTTTGTCTTGGTCCTCTTTCTATATTCCGTCGCTTGTTTCCGGCGGTTTGGGATGAAGCGGGAGCCTTTGTTAGGGCAGGATGACCTTGCTATTGCGGAGATAGCTCCTGCTTTGTATGGCGGCTCAGTGCTTTCTTGTATTTTACGAGGGTATGGAAGTATTCCGCTTTCCCTCTGTGGTGCTCCTTAGACGTCGGGAGAGTGTCGTATTGACGACTCGGTACTTGGCACAGTATGAAGCGGCGTGTTGGGCGATCCCAAGCGGCTTTGGGAAGCGAGGCGCGGGCGATTACAGGACACAGGTGCCGTAGTAGCTATTGCCTTAGGAGTGCCGAAGCACAGTCGACCCTCGAGGATGTGACGGGAGACACTTTGTTTGACTACGAGACTAGAGTTGACCGACTGACGGGGAGAGGTCCTCTTTTACAGACTCGCAGGGAGGAGATCCGAGCCAAAGCACGGGCGAATGAAGCCCTGAGAGCTGCTGGATTGTTTGACTCTACGGGGAGGACCTCTGATCTCGGACTGAGAGACGCGGAGTTGGTTCGCGTGGAGCGAAAGAAGACTCGCCGGGGACGAGGGAGGAAAGGGAAGAATGACGAGGGGACAAGCGCAGATGGCGCGGAATGACCTCCTTGGTATCCATTCATTGCAATGCAAACACATTATTTGTTAAATGTATTAAGCTGTCTTTTAGCATGTTGTGAACTTGAGAGTATACCGTGCTTGAACTCATCAAGAAATGTTGTAACCGTTAGTGATTTACTTTTAAAGCTTTGTCGAGACGCAAGATCTCTTGTTCGCTTTTGTGTATTTTGTGAACCTTGGCGGTGTCCATCTTTAGACTTTTTCTGTTGCATTTGCGAACTGAGGCGGCCTGGGACTTGACGGCAATCCCCTTTTCTTGGGCTTCGTGTTTGGCTGAGAGGTTGAATGATCCCCTGACAAGTCGTTTTGACGGTCATTTCCGTAGCTTCCTTGCCTCTTGTTTGTTGGCGTTGGGCTCTTGACCTCAATTTCGCAGCTTCTGCTTGAGCTTTTTTTTATTTTATTATCTATTTTTTTGTGAGCCCTTGCTCGAGCTCTTTTTTTTTTTGTGAGCCCTTGCTCGAGCTCTTTTATTTGTGAGCCCTTGCTGGAGCTCTCTTTTCTTTTTTTTTTTGAAGCGCGTGAGGGTGAAGACAAGCCCCTGGCTTGGAAGCAGACATGGGTCAGTCGTTTGACACTGAGTGACCCTCGGATGTCCTTTGATGTTGCCGCCGTCGTTTGACTGGGTCAAGGTGACGTTGGGGGCGTGCTCTTGAAAAGTGCGTAGCTTGATGGAGGTCTTTGTCGACATTCAAACTTTTGACTTTTTTTGTGTGTTTTTAGACCGGACCAATTAAGGTTGCCTACGTTCCCCCGAACTAGAGGGCTCAGGTCTGCGTAGTTCGACACTACATGGAGTGCCACGAGTTGCACGATTGTTCTTCTTTAGGCGAAGTATCTGCGAAGTTTGCTTCCGTTGACTGGATTCATGAGGGGATTGCCGTCTAGGTCTGTCAGCTTCATGGCACCTCCGGAGAAGATCTTTTGAACCACGAAAGGGCCGATCCACGTTGGTTCCCATTTTCCCAGTGGGTTGGTGCGAGTGGGGGGATTTTCTTTGAGTACAAGGTCGCCTTCCCTGATGTCTCGGGACTTGACTTTCTTGTCGAAAGCTCTAGCCATCCTGCTTTGGTAGGCTCGGACGTGTTCCATGGCCTTTAGTCGTCGCTCGTCTAGCAGAGCCAATTCGTCATGTCGGCTTCGGAGCCATTCGACTTCGTTGACGTCATTTTCTAGCAGCACTCGGAGTGAGAGAATTTCCAATTCAATGGGAAGGACAGCTTACATCCCGTATGTTAGTGCGAATGGGGTTTCTCCCGTGGCTGTTCTGACTCATGTTCGGTAGCCCCAAAGTGCAAGGTGCAGCTTCTCGGGCCAATCTCGTCCTCGGGTGGTCATTTTTCGGATGATCCGTTCGAGGGTCTTGTTTGCTGCTTCCACGACGCCGTTCATTTGTGGCCGGTAGGGAGAAGATTTGTGGCGTGTGATCTTGAATTCAGCCAACAGTCTGTCGCATTCCCCCTCGAAGTGTGAACCGTTGTCTGATATGACTTCATTTGGGATGCCGTATCGGCAGATGATGTTTTCCTTGAGGAAATGCGCGACCTTCTTGGAGGTGAGTATCTTGTAGGACTTGGCTTTGACCCATTTGGTGAAGTAGTCGATGGCTACTAAGATGAATCTCGTGACCGTTCTTTGCTGGTGGAGCGATTTTTCCGATGACGTCAATTCCCCAAGTGGCAAAAGGCCAAGGCGTAGTCATGCAGTAGAGATCGTGGGGAGGTAGATGATTGAGGTTGGAGAACCGTTGACACTTGTCGCAGCTTCGGACAAAGTGAATGCGATGCGCCTCCATGGAGATCCAGTAGTAGCCCATCCTGAGAATGATTTGCATCAGGGCTCTAGCGTTCATGTGGGGACCGCAAGCCCCATTGTGGACTTCGTTCATGAACTCGCTTGCTTCTTCCTGGCTGATGCAGCGTAGGAGTGGTCCATGGTAGCGTTTCTTGTACAGCATGTCCCCAAGGATGACAAAGTGAGAGGCGAGGCGTTTTAGGGCCATGATGCTCTTGGCTTTGACCCCTCCTTCCTCGTTCATGAAGGCAGTTTCCCCGTTCTTGAGGTATTGGAAGATCTGGTTGTGATGGAAATGGCTGCAGACTTGCGTCTCTTTGGCTCCTCAATAATCTTACAAATCGCTGTGATTAAAACCTCCTCGGCAGCTTGGGCCCAGTTTTTCTCTCGTTTGACAACATGCATATATGTTTGCTTGATGCATTTATTCAATTAATGTGTTTGCTTCTTTGTGTAGACGAATTGTTATTAACTGCTTTGATTAGTTAACTTATCATTTATTAAAGATGCAATGAAAGGATATTTTAGAAAGGTCGGACCTTTTATTGAAAGCGTAAAGACTGTACATTGTTGATCAAAGACTCACGATCGTTGGGCTTAAAGCCGTCAAAAGACTCAAAAGATGTGAATTCACAGACAACAAGACTCGAAGCTAGACTATAGGCAACGAGGGATTGGACCAGGCTTCATTACTCTTGGCCGACTGTAGCTCTAGAGGGAGTGGTGATGGCTCTGGTGGCCAATCTTCCATTGGCACGAGAGTCCCGGAAAATAGCTCGCATGTGGATTCGAGCTTCAAACCGGATCGCGGAGGTTTTTTGGTTGCTCCCACTGATGATGTCCACTCCATTAGTGTTACTTTCACCGGTCGCTTGGGAATTCTTTGATGATAGAAGTCGCCGAGGAGCTACTTCTAAGAAGGGCGAAAGAATTCGGCGGATTCGGAGATTGAATTCTTTTGATGTTGATCATTTTCATAGAATCCGCCTCTTTTATACGGAATCTTTGCTTGGACAAACATTTGCACAATGTACTGATTCCCGAGGCGTCATGCTATATCTCCTTCCCACGATTAGGCTCTCGGAGAGAGGTTGCGCCTTTGTTCATCTAGGTCGGACAGCTTTGGAATGTTGAATTATGAACTATGCTTTGTGATAGCTGTCCACCGTAAGATCCAGAGAAGTGTCGGCCGAGAGGGATTGCTCTTGTACCGGGGATCGGTGATGAGCTGGATTTGCAGAGAGGTTTTCGGCGTAGTAAGGGTCCTACTCCTCGATCAATCTCATTCATCTGGCGTCCAATCTCTTGATCTTCTCTTAGCATTCTTCTGATCGCATATGTCAGAGTTGTCGTCAAATGTGACCCATGAAGCTCTTCAATTTCTAGCTCGTCACGGCTTAGAAAGCGTGGATGTAGGGATCACTTCGTAGCGGGAGCGGGGATTGGAGACTGTCCCATCTGAGAGAAGAAGTATTCGGTCATGCTCAGGACAGCTTCTTGCAGGTCGTAGCTTGCCGGCCAAGCGCTTGCCATTATGCTTGCTTCCGCATGAGATCCCACCTCGATCACTCCATTGGCGTTGATTAATTTCACGCATTGGTGAAAGAGTAGATGATACTGCTTTCATACTGATGTATCGAGAAGAGTCATCCCAGCAAGGCAGAAGAGAAGGATTGGTTTGCATTTCCAAGACTTGGAGAACTCCTCACAAACTCCCGGTTGTTACGCATCAGAATTGGATCCTCAGATTGAGTGACTCCTACGATTGAGTCGTGCGGTGGAGTCGTAGGCTCCGGATTACCCGGGGTGAAAGGCCTTATCAGGGAGCGGTCGATACGGAGTCGTTTCAGTGTGCTCAAAGCGATGATGTTGACTGCGAAGCCATTATCAATCAAGACGTTCGGGAGGAAGAACATCTCTATTTTTATGAGGATGAGGAGGGCTTCGTTGTGTCGATTCTCACATATCGGCAAGTCATCGTCTGTGAAAGAGCTGAGAAGCGCTTCCTGTGCTACCGTTTGACTCAGTCTCCTATGGGGAGCTTCGATCCATCCATTTGTATGCCTTGGTCGGGGCAAAGATCGTAGGGAGACAGTTGCCCTTGGGCGTTCTTGTCTGAATTCCCAGTCACGAGACCTTTTTACTCTGGTTTCATGCTCCCAGTCATAGCGAGACAACATGCTGACGGTTTTGGAAATTGCAGGGGGTCTGCTCTCGCTTGGAGTTTCGTCAAAGGCTATTGAGTTCACCCTATCGTTTCGGGGGAATGGATTTCCGATGGTATTGGGGCCACGGGGGCGTTCCAACTTTCCTTCTTCAATTAGCCCCTGGACCACCTGCTTTAGTACGAAGCAATTGTCGGTGGTGTGGCCGGGGTAGTTGTGGAAGGCGCGATTAACTTGCTCATATCCATGTTGGGTTTGGGAGTCTTTGGTTGGAAATTCTCGAGAGGTTTGAGAAAGATTTCAAGCTTTTGCAAAGCTGTGAAATATGGCCCGAGGGGGCATTTCGAGATTGTCGAGATGCTTTGGAGCTGTGGGAAGCGAGGGGGATTATTATTCCTTGGGGATGCTTGATCGCGGTTCACTTGAGCTCCGTTCTAGATGTAGTGTACCGTTCCGGCTGCTTCTTTTCCTTTGTTCGGGGCAGGAGTTGAAGTTGCCAGGTTTGTCTGATAGCGGTAAGACGAGGCAGGGGCTGCTGTTGTCTTCTGAAGACTCAGAGTCTTCTCAAACTTTGTTCCGGAATTGACCATGGCACGGAGATCTGGATAGAAATGATGGCTGATCAAGGTCCTCGAAGGATGAACTTGAGGCGAGGAATGGAAGATGTCCATCTGCTCTTCTTTGGAAAGAATGGACCCATTATCTCACTTAAGCTTCCAGTTCCATCTTTTGTAGAACTTCACCCACTGGTTCGTCATC